>CANUEY010242424.1:0-15773 GCA_948099555.1 Croton setiger
TTGGTTTAATGAAGTGGCCGGATCCAGGAAATTGAGATTGAACCGAACCAATTTCGGTTCGGTTCACCTTTTTTTTATTTTCCCCTTCCTTTTTCCTTTAATTCCATTTTCTACCCCTATTCTTTCCTCCTTCTTTCAATTTTGCCCTTCCTTCCCTCAAATCTTCCCTTTTACTTTCAATTTACTTCAATTTCATCCTTTCTCTTTTATTTTTTCCCCAATTTCATATTTTCTCAATTTTCTCCCAAATTCCCTTTTCTTTTCTTTTTCACACACATTTTTTCTTCTTCTTCTTTTTTCAATTCTTTTCTCCCTTTTTTTTTTATCCTTTCTTCTGTTGATTTTTTTCTTTTTTTTCTTTTCTCAAATTTTTACAAAATAAGGAAAAATCAAAAATAAAACAAATATACTTTTTCTTTTTCCTTAAACATTTTCTTTTGAATTTTGGACGCCAAAAATTGAGCGTCGACACTATGCATACACGTTTTTGCAAAATATGCCGTTATAATCACTCATTTTGGCTGCTGTGCCGCCAAAATTAAGACTTTCGGCTACAGCGCCGCCAAATGACTTTTTGGCTAATAATGCCTAAAATAAACACATTTTTGGCCGCCGCGCCACACTAAAAATCACATTTTGGCCTCAAGGCCTAACAAACCTCTTTTTCCCCAGCAGAAACACACAAAAACACACATTTGGCCAAAAGGCCTAAAAATCAATATTCCGCAGCGGAAATCCAATCAAAACACATTTTTGATCTCGGAAGTCATAAAACTCCTTTTCCGGTCACTAGACCAACAAAATCACATTTTTGACATCGGAAGTCATAAAACTCCTTTTTCAGTCTTTAGACCAATTAAAACACAATTTTGACCACGGAAGTCATAAAACTCCTTTTTCGGCCACTAGGCCTAAATTTCACACTTTTCGACCACGGACGTCGATAAACTCCATTTTTGACCACGAACATCAATAAACTCTATTTCCGACCACAAAAGTCGATAAACTTCTTTACGACCATTAGACCTACATTTCGACCACGGATTTCGATAAACTCCCTTTTCCGCCCCAAGGCTTAAATTCACCTTCACACACTCATAGCATGCATACATGCATACACCCCCTTCATCGCCTTTAAATAGGCAAGTTCGAACTACATTGACCTTGATCTCTCATTCAAAAGAGAGTATATAGGCATATTCTAGATATAACCTCGAATAGCAGGTCTCTCCACTCCTGATCATTTCGTCCAAATCATCATTCTTGCATAAACATTTACTTAGAAGAAAAATCAATTGGTATGAATGCATGACATAACCTCCGAAGCCACCTCGGGTTCGAAGACTAGTGCATTTCATTCATTGGGGTGATTAACTTAGAAATAGGTTAATCGCAAAACGGAGTCACTAAGGGGTTCTTTCTTAATTTTTCCCCTTCAACAAAATAAATTAAGTGGCGACTCTACACACATATTTTTCACCCCGAGTGAACATTCCCGGCCAACCGACTTCCCTCGCGGATCGGCCCGGCGGCTCGGAAAGGGCAGCGCCTTCGGTAAGGGTTCACAATATGATTAATTGAACTTGAAATTTAATATAAATGATATTAATAATTATTTTAAATATAGTAAACATGTGTTATAAGTTAAAATTCAAAAGAAATAGAAATATCATGTAATTATAATTAATATGATAAAAAATAATAAATATTAAATGATGCACTTTATTATATATGAATGAAATTAAAGGAAGCTTAATTATTTGTGGAATTATTTAAGAGCATCAAAAATAGGAGGGGAGCGGGAGAAACAACCCGAGACTCGGACTTGAGTTCGACGGAGATGTAAGTGTAAACTTACTTATATTATTTTGAAATGATTTGTTTATGAAATGACGAATCACAGATGAGATTAAACTATTTCGACCGGTACTGAAGCCCGGTCAACTAATTTATTTGATATTGATTATATATGATGTTTAAACTACTTGGATCAATTTTGAAGCCCGATTAATTGACTTATTTGCTTTTGATTATATGATGATTGAATTGCTTAGACTGGTACTGAAGCTCGATCAATTGAATTGATTGATATTGATTATGTGATGATTAGAATGTTTGGACCGGTAATGAAGTCTTATCAATCGAATTTGTGATAATTGAATATATGTGATTAAATTTTTTGAGTCGGTACTGAAATCTGACCAATTGACATATGAAGATTTATTATATGACGTTTGTCTGTTTGGATCAGTACTAAAGCTCGGTCAATGGATTATATTGCATATTGTGATAAATGTATATATGTTATATAAGTGCATTCATACAGTACTTAATAAAGGCCGTTGTGATCATCTTGACCGGTATTTATAAAATTCACAATTGGGACCTACGGGTCATTATATGATTTTACAGATAGGACATTCGGGTGAACATATGAATTACAAATGGACCTTCAGGTTAACATATGAATTTCAAATGGACCTTCAGGTCACATAAGATTGTATTTGTAACAACCTAACTTATACTCTTATGTCATAAAACATGCCATTTTTTTAACTTATATAACATGTTGCATTCTCTTTTTAAACCTGTTGACGTCTTTAACATATTCACATCATACATAATCATGTCATTCATATCATACATGTATAACATATAACATCTCTTCTCTATTACCTTTATCTCTGTTTAAGCATCCACTTCTTTGCACTATAAGCATATTCAAACATAACATGCTTTACATATATCCAAAACATATATCAAAACATTCTTAATATGTAACAAAGCATATCTGTACTATAACTCTTCACAGAGATCTAATATATGAGCAACATAGACATTTAAGTACTTTTAGCTGTTAACATGTAACATAAGAACATCTATGCTTAAGACTCCACAGTAATCAATCATATAGATAAGACCGAACACGTAGGCATATTAACATATTAAAACTCTACATAGAATGCAATGACGTCCACCATGCATATGACATGCCATACCTTGTTTACTATATCATATATTCTTTTTATCATGGGCATTAATAGATTATAAACCATATAACTAAAAATCTACATAATAAGATGATTCTATTAATGAAATGCGAGAGAGAGAGAGAGAGAGAGAGAGAGAGAGAGAGAGAGAGAGAGAGAGAGAAAGAGATCCTAAGCTTCGGCTGACCGACCCAGAGAAAGAATGACGAAACTGACGCTGTCAGTTGCTCCAAGGAAAACCTGGAATCATATAAAGACAATTTAATGAGTTGCGAACTCAGTAAGTGCAAACTATGCCATATAAACAAAGCAATAATTCATAATTGAAAAATATTAAACAAAACCTGTCATAGGAACTTATCTCTTAAGACTCATCTTATTCAAATAGTCACAGATACTATAGTCTGTGTTACTTTACATATCCATATTATCAACACATGATCATATACAAGTGTAAACATAACATATAAACCAAACATGTAATTCAGTTATCATCTCTCAGCAAAATAACATGATTCCAAATCATATTCATCATAAATGATCATCTCTATAACATACTATGCAATATGACATGTTTCTTTGTTCTTTAGTTGTGATTTATCGACCAAGTGTTGCCCCGGGAATTTCACCTCAAAAGGTTCTCTAACTGGATCCAGTAAATGAGGAAGACCCGAAATACCGTCAGTCAAACCTCTCTCTGTAAGATCTGAAGATCACTCTATAGCATATAGGACTCGTAGGTCTTTCTATATCATATAGACCCGTAGGCCTCTTTGTAGAAACCTGTAGGTTTCCTCTGATGAAATTTGTTAAAACTGGCTACGATAATCACAACGCCTATAATTAAGTCCTGTGGAAATGCATTTATGCAATATACATTTCATAGCAATATCTCTCATCTAATCATGTAGCCGGGCTTCAGTATCGGTTATAGCAACATATAAATCTCTATAATCAGATCAAATAACTCAACTGTCGAATTTCAGTACCGACTTAGGAACCACAGACAATACATTTCATATATCATATATCTCTGGTTGACCAGGCTTCATTATCGGTCCAAAGAATTCAATATAACTATAACATTTCACTTTTCATATATCACAATTGACCGGGCTTCATTATCGGTCCAAATAATTCATATATAACATATATAGCAATATCACATATACATCTCTCTATACATGTAAGAAGTGGATTAACACTTACCATACTACTGTGAGTTCGGTTGGGTCTCGAGTAATTCACCCCACCCTGCTCGAGGACTCGACGCTCCTATAATGCATAGCATAGCAATGATATTCAATTAATCAAATAAATCATCTATATGTGCTTTGATGCATGATTAAATATTTAATTCTCTGATTTAATTGAGTTTTAAATTCAATCCGTATAATTTTCTATGATTTAAAACTCAATCTCTAAAAATCTCTGCTTTAAAATCATTTAATATCATATTAAAAATAATTAAAAATATCTATTTATCATAATTAATTATAATTTATCATAATTATAATTATTAAAACCATTTATAAACTTTAAATAAACTCTTTAATATTTTAAAACCAATTCATAATAAAAAATCTCTAATAAAATATTTAATCTCTAATTTTCAGGCTTAAAATGACCTTAAAATTAATTTTTGACGTCAAAAATGGATTCAGGACGTCGAAATTAGGCTGGAAGGGTCAAAATATAATTTGTAAAAGTCTTTGGCTCAAAAATATAAACATTTAAAAGTTCAAGGGCCAATCTGTAATTAAAAATATTTGGAAAATTGCCCAGAAGGGCTAAAATGCACATGGAAATAAAGTTCAGGGGCTAAAATAGGATTTTACCAAAAACTGGATGCCAGGTGCGTAAATTGGCTCAAAATGCAGCCAGGCGTGCCGTTTTGGCCGCGGAACTTAAGCTCAAAACATAGCCTGTCTGTGCGTTTTAGGCGCGCCTCCTACGATCAAAACGACACAGCATCCTGTCGTTTTGATCGTCTTCCTCTCCCCAGCTACTATTCACCCGAAAACCCTAGCTCCCAAGCCAACTTTCAGGCGACCTTACGTCCACCTCCGGCGGCTTTCCAGCAAGGTACGACCACCGTTCTCTTCCTCTCACACCCTCTAGCTAACCATCGGAGCCAAATTCCCAGAAGCCCTCTAGATTAAAAGATACAAGCCCTCAAAGTTGGCTCCTTACTCTATTTTTCACTCGATTCCAGATTCTATCTTATTTTTTTCCCAACTTTAGGTGATCGTTACGACCACCTCCGGCAGCCTTCCGGTGATCCATGACCACCAATCTCTTCTCCTACATTCCCTCTATGAAACCATCGAAGCCAATCTCTCTCATGCACTATAGATTAAAAGATATAGGCTCTCAAAGTTGGTACCCTGAAACTGCCAAAACCCAGAATTTTGTTTTCCCTTCTCCTTCACAAACCAGCCTCTCTCTTCTCTATCTATCACCTCTAATCACTTAATAAACATCTCAGAAGCACAATAAACATATTGAATGGAAGGTTTTACCTCTTTTCTCTCTTTCTTTCTTTTTTTTTTCTTTTTCTCTTTCTTTCTCTCTTTCACGTTTTCTGTCTCCTTTTCCCTTCACTCCAGACCAATTCCTACCTCTTGCACCTCTTCACTTCTTCCAGCAACTCTTCAGCACAACAAAATGACAGCAGCTACTTCTAATTACACAAACAATTCTATTTCTCTTTTGGCCATAACTTAATGTTTAAGTTTGCATTACATCTCTTTCCTCTAATTTCCAGCCTTTAATTCAATCCCAGCACCAGTTTCAAAATTTTTTTGGTGTCAAAATGAATAGTATAACACGTGTATGAAATTTCGTAAAAATTGGAATCCGAAAATTTGCCGCGGTTCGATCGGTGCCCTAAACCGAGTCCGAAACCTCGACGATTTTTACGGAATCGAAATCGTACGACGTCGTCGTAAAATCTTGGTCTCAAAACTCTTTAAATCACTTTCATAAACATATAAAATCATTTCAAATCATTTACTTTAAAATATTGCGTGTTTCCGACATTTTTCAGTCGCGTGAGCCAAACACCCTAATTGGCTCCGTTTATGTCTTTTGACGATAAAAGAACTTAAAACATCTCTTGTTTAACATCTCTAATTCATATATTACCATTTCGAAATCATATAATTCATGTTCATGTCATATATCATATCAAACTATAATACTTTTTAATTAAAAATGCACAAAATGCATGTGATGACGTCGAAATGACGTAGGGTTTAGGTCTGGGGTGTTACAGTATTACTGGCCAGTCATATGCACATGTTATATGAAATTCCCATGGTAGTACCTAGCACGATGGGTCACAACGTAACCAAATGAAATCATATGACATTCGCATCTGCATATTGCTATGTTTTGACTGTTATTATGAAATATGATTTATGATCATCTTGAATTATATTGGATATCATGATAATTGTTTACATGTCATACCGGTGCATTCATACAAGACCAAATAAAGGAGTTATGACCATTTTGATCAATGTTTGCAAAATTTCACAGGCGGGATATACGGGTCAATATACGATGTTACATGTGGGACCTACAAGTTGATACATGATTTACACTTGGGACCTTTGGGTCAATATATGAATTACATATGGACCTATAAATCATTTAGATCTTGTTACATTTGTTAATTGTCATATGAAATTCCCGAGGCAGTACTTGGCTCCATAAAACGTAATTAAATGGAATCATGTGACATGGATATCTGCATATTGTTATAGGTGATTGTTATTATGAAATAGTTTGGTTTTATTGCTTATATAGATTACAACTCACAGACTACATGGAATCATACGACATAGACATCTATATATTGTTATGTATAATTGTTATTATAGAATTATTTGGTGTTATCATTTATATTGGTTACAGTTCACAAAGTACATGGAATCAGATGACATAGACAACTATATATTGTTATACGTACTTGTTTTTATGGAATTATTTGGTATTATTATTTATATTGGTTACAGCTCATAGAGTAAATGAAATCTTTTGACATAAACATTTACATATTGTTATATGTTATTGTTTAAAACGGTTACAGCCCACAAAATAATTGGAATTCTATGATATAAGCTCGTATTGTTTATGATTTTTAAATTGTGATTTATTGTAATGTTTTATATTGTTTTAGTTTATTCTTACTGAGTATGTGACTCATCAAAATCGCAACTAATATTTTCTTTCAGGTTTTTGCTCGGGTCGGTCAATTGAAACTTCAAACCTCTCTCTCTCATTCTGCATTATATATAGAGTCTTTAATATTAAATTTATACTGAATATTGTGTAAGTTGTAATATGATGCATTGTTAATATTGTTTGATTAGTAAGAAATATAGGTATTTATTTTGTAAACAAATGAAGTATGTAATATTTAGTCTAAGGGTTATAGTGGATAGTAAATGACATGTTATAAGTTTAAAATAAAAAAAATGGCTTGTTTTAAATGACGTTTATAGGTAGATGTTTTTTCTTGATTTATGAAGATGTCATTCTTGGTTTGTTTGATTTAAGTCCAAGGAATAATTTCAATTATCCCATGAGACTCATCTCAAACTCACTAGTCATTCTCTTACTAAAATCTTCACACGAGGATTGATTAGTGGCATCAAATATAATATCATCAACATATATTTGCACAACAAGAAGGTCATGTTTAAATCTACGCACAAAAAGTGTGGTGTCAACCTTACCCTTTTTAAAATTATTTTTCAAAAGAAATGAACTTAATCTCTCATACTAAGCTCTAGATTCTTGCTTGAGACCATATAAAGTCTTTTTAAGTTTAAAAACATGATTGGAGAATTTGTGTGTTTAAAATAGAAAGGTTATTCAATCTATTTAAAATTTTTAAATTCATGTGATATACAAATGCAAGAAAAATCCTGATGGTTTCTAATCTAGCAACGGGGGCGAATGTTTCATCAAAATCAATGCCCTCTTGTTGATTGTAGCCCTTAGCAACCAATCTAGCTTTATTTCTGGTAATGGTACCTTGTTCATCTAGTTTATTTCTAAAGACCCACTTGGTACCAATAATAGAGCGGTTTGGAGGTATAGGAATTAGTTTCTAAACCTTGTTTCTCTCAAATTGATTAAGTTCTTCTTGCATAGCAAGGACCCAACTTTCATCTATTAAGGCCTCATCAATGTTTTTAGGTTTAATTTGAGAGAAGAAAGCTAAATAGTTTTTTTTAAATCAATAAATTTAGAGCGAGTACTTACACCTTTTGATACATTACCTACGATTAGCTCATTTGGATGACTCTTCTTGAATTGCCAATTCTTGTGTTATGATGTTGGTTCCTTACTCGGCTCTCCCTCAATAATGGTACTGTTGACGCTTAATTTTTGCCCCAAAAAGTATCAATGATGATAATATGCCTAAAGCTTGAAGAGATCTCCAGAAATTCCAAAAACAGCTCAAGTTCTTCCAGCTCTCAGAATATTTTAAGTTTTTCCTCCGTTCCCGGGATGTTTTAATAATTTCAATTCAATTTCAAAAATTCCCTTTTCTTCAAAAAAATATATATTTGAGTCTTTTTATTTTTAATTTTTGATTTTAAAGAAAAAGAAAAGAAAAGAAAAGAAAAAGAAATTATAATTTCAATTTAATTGTCATTTTGTTGCAATTTTAGTTTTAACTTTGTTTTATTTTATTTCCAATTTTAAAAGTGAAAATGTGATTTAAAAATAATTTTCAATTTAAGTTTTAATTTTAGTTTTTAAAGAAAAATAAAATTAATGAAGAAAATGGAGAAATTTGGAGAAAAGGATGAAATTGAAGAAGAATAAAAAAAGTTGGGTGAATTAGAAGGAATTGAAAGCAAGAAGAACTTAATTGCACACAGAACTAAAGTTGAGGGGGTGAAAACAGAATTCTGGAAAGTTGAGAGGGGAAGGCAGGAAAGCTGAAAGTTTGAGAGTTAAAACGATACGAGGGGAGACGACATTCAAGAAGGCTCGGCGTTTAGTTAAAACGCAATAAACAACTTGTCGTTTTGATGAAAAGGAAGGAAAAAAAATTATAAGGGAAGACGTCGTCGTATCACTGTTGAAATAGAAAAGAAATCAGAAAGAAGAAGAGGAATTTAGGGATTTGCAGTTGAAGGCCAGGAAGAAATGAAGAGTGAAATTGAAAAGAGAAATAGAAAGAGAAGGAGTGAATAGGAACGAAGAGAGATTGAGCGAGAGAGAAAAAAGGTTGGAGCAGAAAATCGAGGCATCAAAGAGGAAATTAGCAAGCAACAGAAACGAAAAGTGAAGTGTAACAGAATGGAAAAAGGAAGAAGGAAGAGGAGATAGTTGGTTGGGACGTAACAGAATGGTTACGTGGAAGGCACAGCCGGAAGGCATCCTACGAGCAAGAGGAGGATCGAAGGAGAGAGAAGCTAGAAAAGGCAGAAGCAGTCCTGAGCAGAAAGGGGGGAGGAGACCATTCTGGAATCAAGAAAAAGGGAGTCCAGGGAAATCCTTTCTGCTGGAAACCCTAATCAGTGAGGACTTTTCTTTTGATTTTGTTGTCTTAGAAAAGGAATTTCGATTCTGATTTCAAAATTCCATTTGAAACTCAGAAACCAAAAAAAGTTGCAGTTTTTTTTTTTTTTTCAATTAATCTTTTCTGGAGCTAAATTTGAGTTGTAAAGAACTGTTGGATTTTCTGGAAATTATAAAGCTAATTGGCAAAGTTCTGAGGTACTTCTAAATCTTCCCTTTGTTTCTATTCTAATTAAATATGAATGGGATAATATGGGAACTTGATCGAATGTTCATTTCTGTTTGTTTCTCTGTTGATGATTGAAATTGTTAAGTTTTGTTTGTATTGTTCTAATTTCTCAAATTTTATATCCTGTTAGCTGCTTTTTGTTTGACTCCAGTCTATTTTCTTCTAAATCTTATTATTTTGGATTTCTGCTTAATTATAATAGAAATTGCATATGTTCCTGAAGTTAGATCAGATTCCCAGTTTTCCCTCTTTCTGTTAGTTAGTCTTATTCTTGTCAGCCTTGATTGTTTTATTATAGCATAGTATAATATTTAGTTTCCATTGTTAATAGCCTTGCTTAAACCAATGTTTTACTTCATAGGTTTATATGTTGGTGAAACTTAAGATTGATTTCCTCAGAATATTTATGACTATATTGATAAGTCTATGAGCCTAGAGTCTGAGTATGATTCCATATTGGTTTTGGTGTGCTGCTGGACAAGCTAAAAGTTATGATTTTTATATGGGTTTGTTTCTGGTTCCTCTTTTAGAATGAAGTTACAAGTCAGGTATATTATTGTAGTTGATTGAGATACTCTTGAAATTTCTATTCCATTGCCTTCATCTTTTGTTGCATATTGGAAATATTCTCTTGCTGTTTAAAGCAAATGTCCAGAATCTTGAATTATTCCAATTGCTAGGGTTCAGTTTATTCTTTATTCTCGAAAACATTTAATCCTTGTATGTTTTGGTTTAAATGTTGGAAGGCCTGTTTGATGCCCTTATATGCACCCTGGACCTAACAGCAAGGTTGTTAACCTGCTGGATGGGAATGTTATGTTGTGTAACAGTATGCATTCTTGCAAATGATTTGTTTGATGATATGTTGCATTTCCTGGAATGACTGAAAAACCTGAACTATGTTAAAGGATTGCATGTTTAGGATTGTTGGAAGCAGATTAGAAATAATATAGAAATTGTTTTGAGTTGGTTGATGGTTATCAATTTCTCCTACCAAATTGGATTGTCTTGAAAGCTAACTAATGTTTGGACTAAATTTACATGATAAGATGTTGAATTTGGGGCAGATTCTTGAAAGAGAAGCATGAAAAGTATTAGGAGATGAATTTGGGGCAGTTTGCTCATTTTTTTAAAACTTGGGTATTAAATTGAAAATTTGTCTTGATTTGTTTCTGTTTTGATGAAATTGTTTGATTTATGCAATGTTTAGCTTATTTGGTATGTTTTTAAGTAATTTGGTAGCTTTTCTTGATTTGGGGCATTTTAGTAATTTTACAAAAATTAGAGGACCAAAATGTAATTTTACATAATTCACCTTTAAAATGTTGGGTTTTGCATGATTTGTGAATTGCTTGATGTGATCAACATATTTCATGATGATTTGGTAATTTTTCTTGATTTGGGGCAATTTTGTAATTTTACATAATTTGGAGGGCTAAATTGGAATTTTGCTTCATTTACCTTTTTAATGTTATTTTGCATGGATGAATGATTGTTTGTTTAGTTTGTCATATTCTATGGTTTGAATGAGTTATTTTTTATTATTAAGGACTAAATTGTAATTTTTCTATTTTCGGAGGACCAAATTGTAATTTTCCATTTAATGCTTACTTTTATAATTTTTGGGTTTTTGGGTTGAAATTAGGGTTTTAAATGGGTAGAATGTAAATTTATAGGTTTCGGTTTGTAATAATTAGTTTTAGGTTTTTACTTTCCGCAATTTATTTTTCCGCAGTTTATCACTTTCTCGTTTGTGTTTGCGCAAACTTTAGTAATCACTGCTTAGGAACATCGATTAGCTGCTTTTTCAAAATTAATCGGACTTGACTTAAAAATTGGAAAACGACTTTTGGTTTGAGAGGCCGGTATATCCGGGCGTTAGTTGAAATGTAATTTCGGCTAACGTACCCAACCTTCTTACCCAGATTTTTGGTTTTGACCTTGCCTTATCCTTAATAAAAAAACGGAGTCAACCTTTTCATAATTAGAATTTGGTTTTTCTAAAACCAGTTTTCCGACGGGTGGCGACTATTTAAAACAATTTTAAGACCGACTAGTTTGACATCGATTCCAAAAAAATGTTTTGTCACCTTATAAACTTTTAGTTTTTATCTTTTCGGTTTCAATAAACCGGAAAATTTTGAGTTCGGCCGTCATCAGGTACCATTATGTGTTGGCTCTTGTGGTTCTCCTTCCTTTGGTGTAGAGGTTGAGGATTGGTTTCTTCAAGAGTTATCTTCTTTATTTCATCTACAAGATCAATATCAATACATTTCCTTTGATAAAGGGATTACACTCATCAAATACAACATACATAGATTCTTCAACTACCACTGAACTTTTATTAAACACCCTATAAGCTTTACTATTGGTGGCATAGCCAAGAAATATACCTTCATCCGATTTGGATGAAAATTTCCCAAGATTATCGTTGGTGTTTATTTGCAACCGAATACTTTAAAATTAGCTACAATTGGATTTCTATTTTTCCAAAGTTTATAAGGAGTTTTGTTTAAAATTGATCTTTTATAAACATGATTTATAATATAACAAGCCTCCACCCAAAAATATTAGGCAAATCAAATTCATTTAACATGGTCCTAGACATTTCAATCAAAGTTCTATTTTTCCTCTCAAAAACACCAGTTTGTTAAGGAGTCTTAAGAGAAGAAAAGTTATGAGTGATGTCATGCTCATCATAAAAAGAATCATTTTCAAATTATTTTCCATGGTCACTTCTAACATAAGAAATAAAATAGCCTTTTTGATTTAAAACTCATTTTGAAAATACTTTAAAAGCATTGAAAGCCTTATACTTATGACTTAGAAAGAAAACCCATGTATATCTAGAGTAATCATTTACAAGCAAAAATGCATAATGCCTACCTCCTAAGCTCACATTCCTGCTAGGTCTAACAAGATCAATGTGAATAAGTTTAAGGGGTTTAGCAGTGCTTACCAGCTTCTTGAAATTGAATGATGATTGGTGTTGTTTCTGATGTTGACATGCCTCACACACTTTGCTCGTTGAAACTTGATTTGAGGAAGACACTTAACCAAGTCCTTCTTTCTTAAGAACTCAATGATGTCCATACTAGCATGTCCCAATCTTCTATGCCAAGTCCATAAATCATTAGTAAAAAAGACTAGCCACTTAACATTTTCATTAGTAAAAGAATTTAGATCAATCATATAAACATCATTTATTCTTTGGCCTAATAGCATTATTGAGTTATCACTCAAACTTGTGACTATGCAACTTGTAGAATTAAATGTAACATTGCATCCTAAGTAAAAAATTTGACTAACACTCAATAGATTATATTTAAGCCTATCTACTAATAAAACATTATCAAATTTAGTGTCCTTACCAACCTCGCAATGTGCCAATTACCTTACCTTTGACATTGTTTCCTAAGGTGGTGTTTCTTCCTTTGAAGTTGTTACTTTGGAGAATATCTTCTTCTCTCCACTCATGTGCCTTGAGCATCCATTATCCGTAAGGTATACCTACAAGAAAGTTAATTCTTAACCTTAATTACCCAAATGAATTTGGGTCTTTGATGGTTAGCTATTTGATCCATAGGGATCAATATCAATTGCATTTTTCTAATATAGCAATGAATATTTTTATGCATATGTTTCATGCAATAACGATATACAAATTTAGAAGCATAAAAGGATCTATATAATGCATGATGAGATTTTCTTCTTTAAGGAAATCTTCTCATAAGAGGATGGAGAGGAGTATTAACTTTTGCATACTCTTTGCTAGGATGTAAACATGCTAGCTTTTCTTTTCAGAGGAGTATTAACTTTTGCATACTCTTTTATAGGATGTAAACATACTAGCTTTTCTTTTCCTTTATCATTCCTAGAACATGACGGTGATGCTTCTTGGGTTTCCCAACTATTTGAGCTTTAACTTTCACTTCCTTAGAAGTGAAAGGTATGCATGAATGCTCAACATGACAAGTAGAAGATGATGCACCAATATGCCTTTGTTATAAGGAATTCCATGAGGGGAGCGTACAAATATCCCTTTGTTACAAGGACTTATAATCTCATACCTAAGACCTTCCTTGGAAAGGGGAAGACTTTGGGCATCAAGCACTTGATCAAATACTTTAGTCCTCTCATGCTCGCTCATATATAATTTCAATTTCTTATTTTCTAATGCTATGTGAGCATACTCTGTTAAACTCAACTCAAGCTTCTCATTAGAAGCTTTCAACTCATCCATAATAATTTTTAAATTGAACAACTATTTTCATAAGTTTCTTATTCTTAGATTTATAATAATCTTTCATCTTAAGAAACTTATTACATTCCGAAGACATTTCATTAAACATGTTGATCATATTTTCATCATCACATGCATCTTTATCATCATCACTATCAACAACATCACAATCACTATCACTAGATGAGCAAGAATTTAAAGTTACCTCATTAGTGATGTCCTCTTGAGCCATGAAGGAAAGATTTTTCACTTCATTCTCCTCCTACTAGAGGAGTCACTATCACTCCATGTTGCCTTAAAAGATTTCTTTTTTTTTCTTTTGTTTCCTTCTTTTCTTTCTTCTTCTCCTTATAGTCCTTACCTTTTCTCTTCTTATCTCTTTTGAACTTAGGAAAATCACTCCTTATATGACCTAGGTTGCCACACTTATAGCAAGTGATTTCCATCTTTGGGTTCTTTTTGAATCTCTTTTTAAACTCCTTGTTCTTTGCAAGAGACTCAAACTTCTTGATGTGCAAAGCTACTTCTTTCTTTTCATCCATATCTTTATCATAATTACTTGATAAAGTCCTTTCACTTGAAGAGCTCTCAATGGCTTTGAGGGCTATAGATTTCTTCATGTCTTTTGAATCATCACCCTTCAAAGCTTCTTTATCCTTGCTTCTCTTAGAGAGAGTGAGCTCCTATGTAAGAAGTTCACCCATAAGTGTTAGTGTTTGTGCCCTAGGACATTTAGTTGGACCTTTATGTTATTCATTTTATTAATAATGAAAAGGTTTTATTATCATTATTGTTTGTTTGCATGTTACACATTAATGATATATATCCCTGGTTTATTATTGTTATAGAGATAATAATAATTTATAACTAGCATGAGTATTGATTCGATAATCATAAGATGATTATGTGTATGGTGATACAAATCAATTTCATGGATATTTGTCAGAGAACAGTGTAACAGCCATACCTATAACCCTTATGTCACAAAACATGCCATTTTTTTACATTCTTAACATGTAACATGAGAAAATCTATGCTTTAAGACTCCACAGTAATCAATCATACAGGTAACACCGAACCCGTAGGCATATTAACATATTAAAACTCTACATGTAATGCAATGACGTCCACCATGCATATGACATGCCATATATTCTATACTATATCTTTAGTTCGTTAACTATAAGCCTTATCAACAATTTACAAGCCATATGACATAAATCTACATGATAAGATGATACAAATGATGACATGCGAGAGAGAAAGATCTTAGGCTTCAGCTGACCGACCCAGAGGAATGACGATGGAACTGACGCTGTCAGTTGCCCCAAAAAAAACCTGGAATCATGTAAAAGCAATTTAATGAGTTGCGTACTCAGTAAGTGCAAACTATATAATATAAACAAATCAAATAATTCATAATTTCAAAATTAAACAGAACCTATCTGATGACGGCCCGATTCGGGCGGACGACTTTTCCGAAAAAAACTTAAGATTTTTGAATTTTGAAAAAGCGGTGATAAAATATTTTTGGGTTATTGCCGAACTGGTCGGTCTTAAAAAATTTAGAGTCGCCACCCTTCGGGAACCGGTTTTTTTGAAAACCAAATTAATTATGAAAAAGTTGACTCCGTTTTTTAATTTTGGATAAAGCAATTGGTTTGAACCAGATTAGGGTAAGCGGGTTGGGTACGTTAGCCGAAATTAAATTTCGACTAACGCCCGGTTCGAAAACCGGCCTCGCTAACCAAAATTGATTTTT
>CANUEY010242694.1:0-16233 GCA_948099555.1 Croton setiger
TCTACTTAAACAATAATATATATTAAACCTATTCTTTAAAGTAAATAAACCTATTTTCTCATATTTACTTTCTCAAATCTCACACTTTCTCAAATATCACCCACCAAACCAAATCAACAACAGCTACAAATTTGTTTTTGGCGTTGAAATAAATTGTAAAACACACGTATGAAATATCGTAAAAATCGGAACCCGAAAATTTATCGTGGTTCAGTCGGTGCCCTAAGACGAATCGAAACCTCGATGATTTTTTACGGAACCGTAACCATACGACGTCGTCGTATAATTTTGGTCCCAAAACCCTTTAAATCACATATGAAAACACATAAAATCACATTAAATTCATTTTCTTTAAAATATAGCGCATTTTCGATATTTTTCGATCGCGCGAGCCAAAAACCCTAATTAGCTCCGTTTATGTCTTTCGACGATAAACGAACTTAAAACCACTCTTGTTTAACATTTTTATCTCATTTATAATCATTTCTCAATTCAATTATTTCATGTAAATGTCATATAACATGTCATATTCTAATGCATTTAAATAAAAATGCATGAAATTCGTGAAATGACGTCAAAATGACGTAGGCTTTGGTCAGGGATGTCACATTTCACATTGGTTGGTGGAAATCTTGTAACTTGGAGAAGTAAGAAGCAGAAAGTAGTAGCCTTATCTAGTGCTGAAGCCGAATTTCGAGGAATCGCCAGAGGAATAACTGAAATTCTATGGTTAAGAAAACTGTTGGAAGAGGTTGGTTATAAATCAGACACCTGTAAGTTGATGTGTGACAACAAAGCAGCAATCAACATTTCTGAAAACCCGGTTCAACATGACCGAACAAAACATGTCGAAGTGGATAGACATTTCATTAAAAAAAACTTGAATCAGGTATTATATGTCTTCCATTTATTCAATCAGAAGAACAGCTGGTAGACATTTTGACAAAGGCAGTTCTAGTCAAAGCATTTAATGACACTTTGGGCAAGTTGGGCATTGAAGATCTCACTACCCAACTTGAGGGGGAGTGTAAGTCAGAACAGAAATGAGATAAGAAGAATCTGCAAAAGAAAAGGAAACCAAGTTAGGAAATTGTTGACGCTTGATTTTTGTCCCAAAAATAACCGATGATGATAATGTCCAAGCTCGATTGAAATTTCCAGAATTCCGAAACAGCTTAGTTCCTCTTTCTCTTCAAGAATATTTAAATGTTTTTAATTCCAAAAAATTTGTCTTCTTAAAAAAAAATATATATTAAGTAGGTGTTGAATTTTAAATTTTATAGTGTCAAAAGAAAAGAAAAGAAAAAAGAATTTAGTTTTGGTTTTAATTAAATTGAATTTTAGTGAAAAGAATTTATTTTATTTTTATTTTTATTTTTATTTTTATTTTTAATTATTGGGTCTAGGGAGTTTATTTTAATTAAGAAAAAGAAGAAGTGAATTTAAAAAGAAAATTAGAGTAAAAGAGGAAAATAATTTAATTGGAAGAGAAAAAATAAATTTAATAAGAGGAAAGTGAGAAATTTGGAGAAAAAATAAGGAAAAAGGACGTAATTGGAAGAAATTAAAAGAATTGGAGAGTTTTGAAGGAAGGAGGGACGAAATTGAAGGAAAGAATAGGGGTCAGAAATAGAAATAGAAGGAAAAGAGAGGGGCAAGGCGCTATAGAAGTGAAACGACGTCGTTTCACTAATGAAGGAAACGACGCCGTTTCATGAGGACAGAAGGAAAAAAAAATATAGTGGAAAGAACGATGTCGTTTGGTTCTGTATTGAAACAAAAAAGTAGAAAACAGAGAGGAGGCAACGAGAAGGAAGAATCGAAGGCAATGGGATTTCGAAGAAGCGGAGTCCCACATGGAACTGAGACCAGAAGAGAGTCGATAAGGACCGTGCCGGAAAACGAGGAGGAAGAGTCTGAAGTGGGAACAGTACCTGACGAAACAAAGAGAAACAGGGAGGACTGTTTCTCTAGAATTCTATAAAGGCAAAGGAGCTAAGCCGAAGAGGAGGTTCGAGTCTGGAGGGGAGATTCTGAATTCTTGAAAGGGGAATTAAGAGAATCCAATTCGAAAAAGCTGTAAGCATCTTTCGATTGAAACCTAGGTTTTCCTCCTCATGAAATTAGTGAATTCTTAGAATTAGGGTTCTTGATTTCATTAATTGAAAATTTGTGGCTTTCTCGGGTTGTTTTCCTTTCTGTAAGCAATTGAACTTTCTGCTTCAAAATCCATTTGAAGTCAGGAACTGATTGTATTGTTTCAATCTCCAAAAATTTTGTAAAGAATTCTGAGTTTGTGAAAGGAATTCTGGGAACTTGCGGTGACTCCTGGAATTTAATCTGAGGTACTCTCGAATTGTTTTTCTATTTTATTTTTCCGTTAATATAGTGATTGTCGCCTTAATTTGTTGGCAAGGTTTTCTTAGTTATTTGTGTTTTCAATTCTGATTTTTATTGAAGATTAACCCGCTGGATATTGTGCTATTGTCGTTTGTCATTGCATTTGGTTGCTTCTGTCTTCAATATTCTGTGTCCTTTAGGGTTAGTTTATTCTGTTTTCTTGAGCATCTAGGCGTTACAGAAAATTGTTAAGGTTCGAATCACTTAACTTGTTTGTCGTTCATCATATGTCCAGTAAGGTGTCCTTAGTTCCATAATTGTTGTTTTTGTGTTTATAACTCAAATCAGTTTACATACTTGCTATCCTTACTGCGACTGAGTTTCTGATGTTACTTGATTCAATTTTTTTCATACAACATATAAAAGTTTTAAGTCTGAATGTTGGAGTTCAGAACTTAATCCATGCCTGATTGCCATTGTCGTTTTGACAGGACTTGTAAAACTAACATTGTAAAACCAGTATAAATAATGTTCAGAACAGAAGGAATAATACAAGCAGAAAATAATTAAAATCTTTTAACTAAATCTCTATTGTTAAGAGGTCCTTTGTCTAGTTAATGCTAACATTGTAGGTAACAAGTAAGCGTATATGATTAAGTGGATACTAACTGGTGACATTGCTTGATATAAGGAGTGGCTTGTTACTCAAGGGTTCAATTAAAAAAAGGCTTGGATTACAAAGAGACATTTAGTCAATTGTTAAAGCCATTATTATTTATTTAATATTGTCTCTTGCAATATCTAAGTCTTATTGAATTAAGCAATTAGACATTTCTAATGCATGAAATATTATAGGAAACCATCTACTTGTGACAACTGAAGGGTTTTGTTAATTTAGAATTTTCACATCATGTGTATTAAATAAAGAAGTCTCTTTACGATCTAAAATAGACTCTGAGAGCCTAGTATCATCGGTTGAGTTCTTATTTTTAAAAGTGCAATTTTTGGATTTTTTATATTGACAATTCTCTTTTATTTGATGTCAAGGATTAACTCGTGTTCATATTCTAATCTATGTGGATGACATTCTTATTATTGGTAATGACACCCCATTTATTGATAAAATAATTATTTCTCTTAAAAGTAAGTTTGCTATGAAGGACCTTATAGAACTGCATTACTTCTTAGGTATTCAAGTTACTTATAACTCATCTAGTATGTATTTATCTCAGCAGAAATATTTGTTTGATTTATTGTCTAAAGTTCATACAGGAAGATGCAAATGGATGTGTAACTCCAATGGCTCTGAATCTATTTTCTGATGTTACTTCTTATCCTTCATATGATGATCCTCATCTACATTAGCAACTGGTTACTCACATGCAATATGCAACCTTTTACTAGGCCTGATTTTTCATATTTGATAAATAAATTATGTCAACATATGCAAAATCTGAAGGTAGCACACTGGTTGGCTCTTAAACAGCTGTTTTGTTATATCAAATGGACTCTTGATTTCTCACTTATTTATGAGCCTTATAAGAATCTTAATTTACATGTGATGTTATTCTGATTGGGGAGGTTGTTCAGATGATCGTAGGTCTACTAATGGTTTCCTAGTATATATAGGAATGAACTTGGTTTCTTGGGTTGCTAAAAAGCAACGACTGTAGCTCATTCATCAATTAAGAAAAAATATAAGGCATTTGCAAATGGTATGACATAATTTTAGTGGTTAAAATCACTTCTTCATGATTTGGGTTTTCTCGTTGTGACATCGCTGACTATCTGGTGTGATAATGTTAGTATTATTTACCTTACTGCTAATTATGTCTTTCATGTACACACGAAGCACATCGAGATTGATTATCATTTTGTGCATAAGCAAGTAGAGAGTTATGTGATTCAGTTTCAGTATATTTCTTGTAAATATCAAGTAGCAGATATTTACAAAACTATTGCCTACATCTTCGTTTCAAGCCTTGTAGACATAGTATATACTTCTTTTTGTTTTGTAGAATAATACAATATACTATTCTTTATATTCATTGTTTATATATGTAAATGTTGCTTTTTTTATAAAAAAATCATAACTATAATTTTGTAATGTATACATAGTGTAAGGAAATAATACGTTGGAAAAACAAAGATAACCATTGTTGTACCCTAAATGTAAGTTAGGCCCGAGTTAAGGCCCAACCATTAGCAAACCAGCTAACCCATTGATTAAGCCTAATGTAGAAGCTTAGGGAATACAGCAATGAGCTTAAGATCTAGCATTAAAGTAGCATTCATCACTGTGGAAGTTACCAAATGTAACCCTCAACTCATCGCCCTTAGCTCTATCAATGAGTTGAGAGTAACCATTTGCATTGAGGCGTCGACCACTTGGCAGCCATTATAGATTGTGTAACACTCCAATCATTCAATTTACTAGAATAGTAGTGTATAAGCCAATGTAAACCCAAAGGCTAAGGGGTTAACTTTCTTCATTCAATATATACAAATTATATTTTGAACATAACATTTTGGTGCAGTGAACATGGACATTCTAGTGCCTTCATTCATTTAATCATTTCTAGTTTCTCTATGAATTTTATACTTTTAGTTCTTCAAACAATTTGGGTACTATGGCTAGTGAAAAGTGTCATTCAAGGTGAATGAGGAATAAGGGGATGGTGTACAGGCCTCTAATGATGTTTGAAACTTAGGGAATAACCAATAGTTAGGAATTGTGTATCTAGGTTAGCACAAGTGGATCAACCTAGGTTAGCAGCTTATAGAGGGGGCTGCATGACTAGTTGCAGACGCAGCCGGCGCATCGAGGCCTACCCCTTGGGGTAGCTGGTGCTAGTAGGGAGTGTGCAGATGAATCTTGAAAAGGGAAGAAATAAAGAGTGACGCCATTGTTGGACTCAAGTGCGCTTAGAGGTGATAAGCTTAGAATGCAGGCTTGGTTAAAATTCAGAGTTTCGGGTAAGGGGGTTGGTACAACGGTTTAAGTTTCACTTAAATCGCCGCCCAACAAAAATCGGCCCCTTAGTTTTATTTAATTTCCAAAATTTAAGTTGATTTTATTGAAAAATTCGTTTGTGATTTAATCTAGCGATGTTCCTAATTGGCGTTTTTCAGTCGTTTGCGAAAACAAATTCAAACATTAAAAGCAATAAATTGCAGAAATTAAGTTGCGGAGAAAGTAAACCATTCACATCCTAAATTTAATTATTCTTTCTCCTTAGGAGAAAATAATTACAATTTAGTCCTGAAATAATTACATTCTACCCTTTTAGTCTCCCAAATTAATTATTAAAACCCTAAAATATCCCAAAACACATAATTTAAACACTTGAAGCAAACATGCAAAAATTACCTAAAAGATCTTTTTAAGTTTTAGTAAATTATAAAAAGGTCCTTGAATTTTTGAAAATTTTCCAAATAGCCCCTAAACAGGCAAAATCAACATAACAGTCCATGGAATAAATGAATTTTACAAAACTAGTCCTTTATCATGTCAAATTACCAAAAAGCCCTTACATATGCAAAATCACTAAATTAGTCCTTAAACATGCGAATAATATAATTAACCCCTTAACATGTAAAGTTGTCCATAACAGGTCCTACATACATACAATAAACTAACTAAATAGTCCTAAAACATAAAAATTGCCTAAAATAATCGATAGATAATATAGAAGTTTCAAAACAGTACCTAAAATGCCTATGATTCTAAGAAACAGTCCTTAATGTTTTGCAAATAGATTTTGAATGGAATATTCAGATTTTATGGCAAAAATTCAAAGCACATTTTGCAAGAATGATACGTGCATACTCAAAACAAATTAAGCATACTAGAAGCAGAAACGTTTATGACCTTTTGAACTGAACTTTTAGAACAGTACATCAACACAAACATAAGCATTTTTATGATAGAAATGACCTAGGCAACATGCATAGGCAGGGAGTATCAACAACATTTCAGCATAAAGAATAATTCTACTTCACACAAAATGGGCAGTTGAAAATTTAAGGTGACATAAAGACAGTAGTGAAAGACAGGAATAGTAGATGTTCTACAATAATTAAACTAATAGCTACAGAAGTTCATGAAGAAACAATGGCAAATAATAGGCATTCTACTTGCCTAAACAATAAAAAATTAAGAAAACTTAACTAGACTAAACAGTATCAGATTCTTAATGATAATGTTCTTGTTCTGAAGGTCGGTTGATCATTTAGGCGGTTTTGGCTCTCCACCTCGTAAGGAACGAGGAGAAAGGTTCATTGTTTTTGTGTTTGGTAGTTTCTAATTCCTTTCGGGTGACATCCACCTCAATGTTGTAGCGGTACTAGGTGTTGAGAGCATTACAAATGTTTTCCCAAGTTTTTATCTTTGAGCAGTCGAGACTCATAAACCATTTGAGTGCAGCACCGGTTAGGGATTGTTGAAAAAGTTGAGCAAAGAGCTCAGTACTTAATCCAAATGGGTTTTATTCCCTCACATACATCTTCAGATGGGTTTTGGGGCAGGAGGTTCTATCAAACTTATCCATGTTGGGCATCTTAAATTTGGTTGGTAGCCTAGCATCGGGAAATAAAGACAAGGAGTCCATGTATACTAATTCTTTATGTGTTTTCAAGGCTGTTATTGAACTTTCCAAAACTTCAAGCCTTTCTTTCATTTTTTGTGACTCAGTCTCAGCGGTTTTGTAAGGTAGATCATTCAGGTTAATGACAAGGGTTGGTTTGGGTGTAGCCCCCGGTTCTTTTCCGGAGGTAAAGGCTCCTTTTGACCTAATTCCTAGTTCGGCTAACAGGGAAAAATTCTAAGCAACCGAAGCTTCAACAATTTTTGGTTTCTATCCTGACTTCCATTTGGGCATTAATCTCATCAGCTTGTTCCTTCAGGAGGGCTCTAATGTCTTCTAGGGAGACTATTGAAGTTGAGGGCGTAGGACTTATTAGTGAGGACTCTACAGGTGTAACTGGAACAGGTGAAGGCATTCGGTTGATAGGTACCTGTATGGATAAAGAGTAAAGGATTAGGTGTTTGGGTAAGGTATGACAATAGGGCAGACTTCTAGTCCAGTTAAGCATGACTCAAGAATAATTCATTCTCTCTTTTCCCTTTTAGGTGGTATGAATGCACAATCATCATACCATAATTAATTTTAATGTCATGAATATAATATCATCAGGTAACCTAAAGGGAAGGTTCTAAGTTAAATGAGAAAACTGAGTGGCTTAATAGGGACCTTTGAACCTAGAGTAAGGATATACCTCGCCACATGTGAAACAAGGAGTTTCGCGTAGTTTCAGTAGTACGACTTACTCTTGGACCACCTTCAAAAGGATTAGAAGTGGTTTGCGGTAATAAGGAGGACACTTTTATTATTCGTTGACATAATTAAGAAGACTTGCCAATCAACGCTACTCACTATCCAAATTCAAAAGTTTGAACAAAAAGAGAAGAAATTCATTTGAAATTCATTTTTTATGCTCATGGAGAAAAGGATTCTCAATCGTGCACATCAGATGCAAATGCAATTTTAAATTTTATTTTTAAAGTCCAAATCCTTCCATCAAGCGTCCTTAGGGAAAAAACACTTGTCCTCTAAAGTATTGGTATCCTACAAAAAAGATTTACAAGAAACAGGGTACCGTAAAAGGGCAGATTAGTCAAATGATGCAATGGTAGTCCTCAGTTAACTTTTTCAAGTGAAGTCCCCAGCAGAGTCGCCAAATTGTGAACCTCTCCAGGTTAGGTGAACTTGACCCATCTTGCCTCTCCCATCCTCGCGGATGTGGGCGTGTTCACTCGAGATTTTGTGTTTGTAGAGTCGTCACTTAATTTATTTTTTCTTTAGGGAAAATTAGGAAAGAACCCTAGATGACTCCGATTTTAATAATTAACCTATTTCTAGATTAATTGGTCCAATAGATTTTATACACTAGTTTGCAAACCGAGGAGGATTCGAAGAATATGTTATGCATATTCGACTAACCCTATTTTGTGTATGTAATGCAAGATGTAAACAAAGAGAATCGTAAAGGGATTGACTTGTAATTTGAGGTTAGATCTCAAATATGCCTACATACTCTCATTTTTATAAGAGATCAAGGTCAATGTAGTTCGAGAAAATCTATTTTAAGGTGTTTAGAAGGAATGCATGTATGCATGTGTGTGTGTTTGCTTTAAAGTAGGTATTTTTGTACCAACATGTTGATTTAGGCACTTGGTGCCAAAAGAGTAATTTAGGCACTTGGGTGCTGAAAGTGTAATTTGTTAGTTACTTGGGTGCAAAAAATGGGATTTAGGCACTCGGGTGCCAAAAGTGTGATTTGATTAGGCACTGGGGCCAAAAGTGTAATTTAGGCACTTGGGTGTCAAAAATGTGATTTACTTAGGCACTAGGGTCAAAAGTGTAATTTAGGCACTTGGGTGCCAAAAGTATAACATGATCTCAAAATTAATTTCTGGTGACAAAAACAGATTCAAGACGTCGAAATTAGGTTGGAAGAGTCAAAATTTAATTTATAAAAGTTTCTGGGTCAAAAATATAAATAAATAGAAGTTTTAAGGACTAAAATGCAATTTTTACCAAATACAGGTGTTGGGCGCATTATTTTCATCAAAACGCAGGGGCTGTAGTCGTTTTGGGCCACTGGTTTAATGATCAAACGACAGCCCCTCCTGCCATTTTGGTCATCTTCTTCCTCTCTTCTGCTTCTGTTTTACCCTAATTACCGTGACTTCCAGCCAACTTCTCGACGACCGTACGTCCTCCTCTAGTGGCTTTCCAGCAAACTACAACCACCGTTCTCTTCCTCTACATCCCCTCTATCGAATCATTGGGCCAGAATTCCCCAAAACTCTCTAGATTTTAAGATATAATCTCTCAAAGTTGGCTCCTCAACATTGTTTTCACAATTCTAGATTTTGCCTGGTTTTCTTCCCAACTTTCAGCAGTTCATCCGGCCATCTCCGATGGCTTTCTAGTGAGCAACGACCACCAAAATCTTCCTCTACACTCCCTCTTTCGATCTATAAGGCTGGATTTCCCCCATGCACGCTCAGTTCAAATATATAAGCTCACAAAGTAGGCTCCTCAACATTGTTTTCTACCCAGAAAACTTTCTCTCTCTACTATTTTCGCCTTCTCCTTCGTTTCCCAACTATCATCTTCCCTTTCTATCACTTCTAAACTCTTCTTACATGCCTTAGGAACACACTGAAGGTATTAAACAAGTGGTTCCCCTTTGGTTTCTCTTTTCTCTTTCTTCTCTCTCTTTTCTCTTTCTTTCTCTCTTTCTTCCTATTTTTACTCGTTTTCTCTCTCTATTCTTGCCTCTTCCACATCTTCAAACTTTTCTCCAGACACCTAACCTCTCTTGGAACTAAGCCACCTCTTTGATTGGCAACTGACAACGTCAATTTCACCTTTTTTCTGCTCGGTTTTGTCAGCTGAAGCTCCAAGACTCTCTCTCTCTCGTATTGCATCGCATATAGAGTTTTTAATATGTAAATTATATCATTGTGGCTTGATTTAGTTTGTTTAATATGCAAAGTCATAACATGATAGTTATTATTGTTTGCGTATAGATGCATAATTTGTAAATTATAATTGTGGCTTATAATATCTGGTATAAGAGTTATAATGATTAGTATATATATCATGTCATGTGTATGATAAAAAAAAAAATAGTTTTTTATGAGGTATTTAGGATATAGGTTGTTACCGTTACCCAATGAGTCTCAATCTTATCTCATTTAGTGTTCCTACAATATTAGAAAAAATATAAATAAAAATTAGAAATATAATCATATAAAATAATATAAAATTAAAAAAATAATTAGTTTTAGATGTTTCAATAGTTTATTAAAACTTATCTTACTTTTTAAATCTCATTTAGTCAAGTACAATCTCATTTTACTGATCTGATTCATATAATGGTTTTCAATTTCAATCTCATTTCTTCGTAAACCGCACGAGATTAGGTTGAATACCATGAGATGAGCAATATTAAATATGCTCTTATATGAGCATCCACAATAGTGTTTATTTCCTTATGCTCAATATTGATTTATTGGGCCACATAAAAAATAAGATTAAGATTAAAACTCATTATATGCACCAACAAAATAAGATAAGATTCAAAAAGTTGAAATAAGATCTAATATATTATCTTAACATATAAAGGCAAACATATAAATAAGATTGAGCTTCAAACAATAATTTCTTTAACAACAAAAAGGAAAATAATAAAAATAAAATATAAAAAAAATTAAATTTATTTAAAATTTAATAGATTTGAGATTATTTGTTAAAAAAATAAACAAAATGACTATTGAAGTAGTTACCGAAACTGGAAGCTAGACTAATTTTCCATCAATCTTAATTTAACTTATATGACACAATATTTTTGAGACTCTGAGTGTCCATAAATGAGATTAAACATCTCAATTGTTATGGAAGCTTTAAATATGTACCCTAAACCCTTTTAAAATCACACTTGATACAGCACTTTAAATATGAAACAGTTAAAATAGTTATAAATAAGAATTATGGAATCAGTAAACAGTTATAAGCAGCTAATTTAAAAAACATCTAGAATGTTTCCATCGGATAGGAAACAAGAAGTGGATTGCGTGCATCAATTAATTATATTAGAAGTAAAATCAAATTGGTAGATTGTGAGAAAGAAGAGGTGTAATTACTGTACAAATTTTAGAGTTAACGATAGAACAAATACGGCTATATTTGAGTTGTAATCAAAATTAGTAGTTTCCATCAAAATTGGGAACATGAGATACTAAATTCTTCGCATCCATTGAAAAAATTGATCAAATGTACAATTTTATTTGGAGTCAATAAATTCACATCTTTGAAATACTAATCATACATAAATGTCCGTTACACATGTTTGGTATCTGTTACTCTGTTTTTTACTCCTTTCTCTCCAAATAAATATTCAAATATTATTATATTATATTTATTAAATAACTAATATACCATGTATTTAAATATTTGTCCAATTTTCAAAGTTTATTATCTATTAATATTTTAAAAGTATAAAAGAATTATCATCTAATTTTATTAAAATCTAAAAATATAACACATATTATTGAAAAAGAAAAAGTGAATTATTAGAAAATATTCAAAGAATATTTAGAAAATATTTTTACAATTTTAAATTAGGCAGAAAAAAAATAAACAAATATATATATATATATATATATATATATATATATATAAGGGAATTTAATATTTGATTAAATAATTTGTAAAGCTTTAACCATATTTGAATTTGAATTCGATTAAGTCCGAGAATTCTATTTAAGTTCGGCTCTAAAATTTGAATTCAATAAATTTAAATGTAACGGATTTTAAATTGAATATGAACTCGATACTTAAAATTATATTTTTTCATTCTTTTTATAAGTATTTATATATATGAACAATTTTAATAAACTAAAATTGCAAATAAATTCAATAGACTGAATTATAAACTCAAATTTAAAGTATTTCTTTTTCACCGAATTTAAACAAACTTTTACTAAATAAATAATTTGGGTAATTTACCATACTATTGAGGCGAAACAATTATTTTATTTGTCCTCCACAATCTCATCTCTAATAACTCGAAAGCTGGTACCAAGAATTAGAAGCAACCTCCATATGTAGCTTAATGCTTATATTATGAATAATATAAAAGTTGGTTTGTCTTTCAATTTAATTAAAAATAAAATAGCACCAAATTGCACCACCTTACTTTCAACCCTCGTGGTGTTATCAACTCTTCAAATAATAAAAATAAAACTGCCCTACCCGCCTTAAATTCTTTCATCTACTCTTCATTAAATCAATACCTAACAACCCTTATTTGTTTTCCACTGCTGCTACATTTTTCAGGATAACTCACACGATGTCTGTTTACTTATAAGTAAATAACTCTCTATTTATATTTTGCATGGTAAATACCTTTTTATAAAATTACGAAATAAAGTAATTTTTAAAATATATTATTAATTTATAAAAAATTAGAATAAATTAAACTAACTATCATAATTTTTTTAGAATAATTTATTATCAAGTTCCAAAAAAAAATCAATTAATCAAATGTTTTGAATTTAAAATATTATTTCAATTGAAAGCCCAATAATCTACTCAGAAATAAATGCAATCACTTTGACTTTATTGTGCTTTTGTTTTTGGGTTCCGAACCAAATCAAGTATGGAAGAAAATTGACTCCACTAGAAAATATAATACTTACTGACGTTTTTTTTTTATTTATTTATAATTTTTCTATAGGAACGGTAGAAATGGAAAAGGAAGAAAATTTTCATTAAAGCAGTAAATTTTGTTTTGCTTAAAAACTATTAACGCCGTTTAGCTCGCCAACCAACCTCCGTGATCTCGCTATAAAACGAACCGTTTCTCTGATCTCCCTGACAAAAAAATATCCAAGAAAACAAATATACATAAAGAAGAAAGAAACAATGTCTCTAGCGGGAACTTCCGTTACTCAAATTGACGTGGAAAACGTCGCATTTCCGCCGGCGGTGAAACCTCCAGCCTCAAAAAAAACTCTATTCCTCGGCGGCGCAGGTGAATAATTAATCTATTAAGCGACGCAGATATTGTTTTACTAATAATTAACTGAATATTGAATAATTAGTTAGTTTGGTTGTGTTTAGGGGTTAGAGGAGTGGAGATTGAAGGAAAGTTCATAAAGTTCACGGCAATCGGAGTGTACTTAGAGGATTCGACCGTGCCGTTACTTTCCGGTAAATGGAAAGGAAAGAGTGCAGAGGAGTTGAATGATTCCGTCGAGTTTTTCAGAGATATTGTTACAGGTAAAAGAAAAACAGATTGAGTTTTTAGTTTTTCTAACAAATTTAAGCTGATTTGTTCATTGAATCTACTGATTGATTCGATTTTTCATATGATTTATGTTGTGTTGTGGAAGGTCCGTTCGAGAAGATGATAAGAGTAACAATGATATTGCCATTAACGGGGCAGCAATATGCAGAGAAAGTAGCAGAGAACTGTATTGGATTTTGGAAATCAAAAGGGATTTACAGTGATGCGGAAGCTAAAGCCATTGACAAATTCTTGGAGCTATTCAAACCGCAAATCTTTCCTCCAGGATCATCTATTATTTTCACTCAATTTCCTAATGCTTCTCTTGCGGTCAGTAAATGCAATCTAACTACAGCTAATTTATTATACGTACCAAACACTTTTTGCTACGTGCTCGTCGTACAACTCTCTCTATTACATGTGGTCTCTATTTTTTCTAATTCATTTTAAAATATAAAATTGGATTAAATATATGCAATCTATTTTTTTTTCTAATTCATTTTAAAATATAAAATTGAATTAAATATATGCATTTTATTAATTTCGGAGATACTTGACTTATGGAACATTAACTCATTTAAGAAAAGATACTATGTTTTATGTACAAAATAAAAAACAAGCGGTGATAGAAGTCCGGAGGTGTTTTGGTATTCTGTTTTTTTCTCATTTTGGATCCCACGTCACACTTATTTTAGGTGTTTACGGATCAACCTTTCTTCTTGCGCTAAAAATTTTACTTTTTCGTTAAAAGTTATAAAAGGAAATTACTCGATTTCTCATAATACATATTTGTTTATATTTTTGTGGGTCTTCCAATATACTTCCGACCTTAAATTGTGACCTATAAAAATAATGTGATCGGTGAGTAGTAAATAAAGTTGTTATCCTATCATCTTTTTAACATTAACATGCAAAACTAGTAAATAAGTGAAATTACAATTGAGTTCCTATAGTTTTTCTAATTGCAATCAAGTCCTAATTTCAGAAATCAATAGGGACTCGTGTAGTAACATAATTGGAACTCTAATGCTAGTTAGTGCAGTCCATCGTCCATCAAAATGAAGAGCGTAGATAATGCTTTTTTTAATTTAGCTTGAAAGATTTAATAAATTGATATAATTTTTTTAAAGTAATAAATACTAAATTCATATAATTGTTGAAAAGGCTTTATAATCATTTAAAGAATGGTTTTAGGAAGAAGGATTTTGTTTGGCTACTAGTACTAATCTATAACCACTCATTTACAATACTCTCGTGGATGGAAAGTTTCAATTTTTGCTTGCTCCTCCCTTTCGGTAAACATATTCCCTTCATTCCATATCCAAATTTTTTATGAAATTAAACCCAAATTTAATAAAATTCTTAAATCTGATTGTCTTGGTGCATGAAACCATCTCATACAGGAGTGTATGCAAGTTTTTTCTATTTATTGATATTATCTATGGGATCAATAATGATATAAAAGGTTGACTCAAGGGGTTGAGTTAGTTGGTTAAGTCGTGGGTTCGATTTCATGGGAATGCAACATTCTAAGGATAAAATTAATAGTTCATATAATAACTCAATCAGAATTAGTCTGGGACTAATGATATAAAAAGGTTAGAAGAATAGCAAGAGGATTTTGTTTTTAACATTAATAATTATTGATTAATTGCAACTTTCTGAAATCACAGATTAGCTTTTCGAAAGATGGAAGCATACCAGAAGCTGAGAATTGCTTGATAGAGAATAAATTACTATCAGAATCAGTATTGGAGTCAATTATTGGGAAGAATGGTGTTTCTCCTGAAGCAAGAAAATGTATGGCTGTAAGGTTAGTTGAACTGTTTGAGAAAGATGCACAAAAGGAAGAGTTGATTGACAAAAGTCCTCAAAATGAAGGGATGGTTGAAAAACCTAAGGAAACTGCCGACACTATTCATATGACTCCTCAAAAAAATGTAAACTGAAGTTGTTTGTCTTTGACTAATAATGCTGGATATTGAAACTAAATAAAACGTTTTCATAGTATATGTACTAAATTAAATATTAATAATATACTCAATTAAATATTAATATTTCATCTCTAATACTTGTATAGATACCTATTTCAGTTTTTATTTTAAAAATGGATTAATTATCATTTGGTCCCTCTATTTTGGTGAATTAGACAAATTAGTCCTTTAATTTTCAATATTATATTTTCAGTCTCTCTATTTTGTGAGCATTAAATATTTTTATCCTTTTGTCAAAAAAAATCCATTGAAGTTCCAAGATGAAGTTTGCCGAAATAATCAAAATGAATTTTTTTATAAGAACCAAACATGAAATTTTTCAAACTCAAAATTTAACTTCCATTTCTCACAACAAACGGAGCAAGTTAGTATACCAATCAAAACTCTCGACTCAAGAATTGATAATATGCACTTATGTTCAACACCTAATCATAGTGGTGGCCACGGGCCGGGCCGGGCCGGTTCCGGGCCTCGGCCCGCCGGGCCACGGTTCGTCACATCCTTGAACCGTAACCGGCCCGCCGAACCGGCGATTCGACGGACCGGCGGTTCCGGTTAACCGGCGGTTAAAAAGCGGGCCAAAAACCGGCGGTTCGAAACGCTTAAACCGGCGGTTCACATACGGTTCAAAAAGTTGCGGTTCTTGTTGAGGGTAACCGGCGGGCCGAGGAGGTTCGGTTAACCGGCGGGCCCAACCCGGTTAACCGCCGGTTCAACCCGTTTTTTCAAAAAAAAAAAAAAGTTAATTTATTTTTTTTTTCAATTGCAACATCAATGTAATTACTTGAATTGAACATTTAATTTTTTGTGGAGTCATATTGTATGAGTAATATTTTTTTGCACTTAAAAAATTATTAATAATTGTAATTTTTTTTAATTTAATAGATGAAGAAAAAATGTCTAATTTGTTATTGGAAATATTGAAGAGTACTTATAAATATTGTTTATTTGGATTGAATTGTTGAAGGGTGATGGACATTACTAAAAAAAATTAATTGAACAAGGGAAAAAAAATAAATAAGTAGTATAAAAAAAT
>CANUEY010242958.1:0-29254 GCA_948099555.1 Croton setiger
TATATATATATATATATATATATATATATAATGAAAATAAACATTATTATTATTATTATTATTATTATTATTATTATTAACTCCTTTTAAAATATAAAATTAATTTTTTTTATCATATATTGCTTGATTATAAAGGATAAAGAATGAGACAATATTATATATATGTCTAAATTTGCAAAACAAATTTAAGGCTGCTCTTCCACAACTTTTAATTTGATATTGAGCAATCTAAGTTTTCAAATCAATATAAATTCAAATTGCATTTTTTTTTTTTTAGATTAGGTCCTAAATTCAAATCTATCGCATATATAGAGGCAATCTAATAATAAATGGATGCTCCCTTACAAAATCTCAATGTTTGTTTGTTAAAATAAAGAAAAAATAGAGCTCACAATGATTTTAAATTCATCTGATGGGAGTTTATTAAAAGACCGATTGGAGATTGATAAGTGACAAAAAATTGCTACCCAATGAAACCTACGGAAGCGGAAAAAATATGTAGTCCGTTAATTCTATCATATTCTTCAATTTTTTTATTTAGAATTTTGTATATGTTTTTACTTTTATTTATATAAAAAAAAGGTCTATCGATTTCGTTTAGTGAAATATTGTAAGAATTTTTAGTGTGGGCTAATACTTATTGTGGTCAATTTAATTTAAGTTTGAGAAAATAGACTTGATAAATATGATTTAAGAATTTGTGAGTAAAGCCCAATTTGAGTTGGGAAATTATAGTAAATACCACTTTTTAAATGTTTTGATTTATTAAATATCACTTTTATATTTGTACCATTTTTCTAGGATTAATTTACATATATGTCTTTATTTATATTTTTTTTTTAACCAACTGTTTAGAAATATATTTATTTTCTTTTGTTTTCTAAACCAATTGTTTAGGAAATAAATTTATTTTCTTAACTACATATGTATTGTGGTATTTATTAAGTTTACCATTTGAGTTTATGATCAATGAGATTTTACATCTCTAATGAGACAGTATGGTTAAACGACTAAAAATATAGACATAATCCTATTAGAACTTGTGATGGAAAAATCCATATAATTCTATGAATAGGCTAGGTCCCCTCTTGGATTTTTTTTAAGTCGGCCTAAAATTTGCTTCTTAATCTATATCTAAATTACATTTACACTATTTCATAAACGATTGAAGTTTAGACCCACTATTTTCATAATGTTCAAATCTATTATAATTAAAATGGGTAACAAAAGAGATATAAGAGGAGGAGGAAGAGGTTTAAACCATGATTTTTAAAGTGGCAGGCAATAATTTTTGGTATGATAAAAATTGAAAAGGAAGTACATTCCTTTGTAAAGTCTGTAATTTGTTAGATATGATGAAAGTTGCCCTGAAATTGTTGTCTTTTTAATGTTTACAACTCATCAATGCATATGAGAAATGATGAAAAGTTACCCTCTTCTCGACATGATTTAACATTTTGAACTATCAAAAAGTTTCATATAATCTTCCAAATATAAATACTTTATATGGGTCCGATAAATTAATATTCAAATAGTAATTAAATTTACCTTTTCATATGCACCAAGTAGTAAGTGTATATTCAATGCAACACTTTTCATTGGCTATATAATGAAAAATGTGAAGGGTGTTGTAGATAAGTATTATGTATGTACATTCATTTTAAAAAGTTTAATATGCAATGGAACACTTTTAATTTTATATTTTTGTATTCTTTTATAGTTATATTTTAATATGTAACCGATCATAATACATTATAAATCTAAATATTGTCTAAAAAATCATCTAAAAATAGAAGGTGAATTAGACATTGTCTAGTTCACGTCAGTTTGACATCTTAAATAGACTATAATATTAGAGAAATTTTAAACTATCATTAGACATCTAATTGATGAGCAGATTAATACAGGAGAGAACTGTTTTTAGTTTAAACAAATAAAAAATCAAATTTAAGTCTGTTTTGGAAATAATTAATTGTACCCTCCAAACCCAACCAAATCAAAACAATTGTAAGTGAAGAGGCAAATGTGGAGGAAGCCAAAACTCCAAGCTGTAACGTAATTAAACAATGGCACAGTGCATGGACTCTTAAAATTGATTGGTTGATCTAAAAGAAAATTAACATAAACTTTGAGCATTTGAAAGAAATTAATAAAATTATTTTATCCTGACAAATGAAAAATATGTATACCATACCATACCTCTTAAATTCTATGGATTTCGGTTGGTTAATTTGAAAGCAAAATGACATCACTTATGACCTAAAAAATACTACTAGTACTAAACAATTTTTAATAGGAAAAAAAAAATATAACAAAAACAGGAGTGAATGATTTGCGATATATTTTGTGTAGTCAATGGTCAAATACCAGAATTTAATGATATGTACTTTACAAAGAGGCTCGGTCAAGCACAGGCAATCACATGGACAAGATAGTAAAGGACCCAACTATATCTACTTAATAATTTATTCCAGGTTAATATATCATATAATTACTTTCATCTTCTTTAATTTTTCTATAATTTATTTACAGCTCTTTTAATTAAGTATTTAGTAGTTAAACTAACATGTTTTTCTGTCCATATTTTGCCTCTGTTAATAAACTTAAAAAGTCAATTTTTTTATAACTTTAAAATAAAACAAAAATGTCATTCTTATTTATATTTTAAAATTTTTATTCATTATTATTATTGAAAATATAAAATCAAATTTATTTATTAAAAAATCAACATGGTTCTTACTCCTGATTGTTCTTGGATGAAGAACACCAAGAACTAAATCAACTTGGTTTTTGTGTTTTAAATAGAAAAACTTTTAAATATAATCAGATTATATGAAAAAAAAAACTAAAGTTATGTGGACTTATTAATATATATTTTTCAAAATCATATTATAGACGTGAAATAATATTAGAAAATATTAAAAGAGTTAGGGATTGAAAGAAATAATATGCAATGCAACCAATTTGGGAATTTAGAAATGGGAGTACTATTATTAAGTAGGTGAAGAATTTGAGTGTTGTCGGATATGTGCCCCAAGTTCCACCACTTAATTAATACATAGAGGGTAATATGTTTCTATCATTAACTTTAATAGAAGACCTTCGCCTCCAATTATTTTTTTCAGATTTGCTGCTTCCATTTTTACATTTTTATATTTTTATTAAAATTTCATATAAGTCAACAATATAGTTTTGGAATTTTTTTTATAAAATATTATTTAATATTATAAGGCAGGCGAGGGGAACTATGCAGACCAATTTTGAGGACGGGTATACGCTGAACATAGCTGCCCTTTCTACGGAGCCATCCAAAATTTGTCCTTAGCAGTAGCAATAAAATCTTTATATATTAATTATTAAAAAAACTCAAAGTGGGAACATAATTTTCAGAACTGTATTTCCTTTTTCTTCTTCTCAATTTTAATAATTGAATGTATTATTTGCCTCCCAATGACAAAAATAAAATAAAACAAAAAGTCTGAAAAAATTGCAGCCCCCAAATGCATAAATTGAATTGACACGAAACTTCTTCATTTTACTTTCACTAATTAAATCATTCAATTATTAAAATTTTGATTACAAATATATTTCTATACCTCATATCATAGCAAACAAAATTAGTTATTCTTCTTAGATAATTAGTATATAATTAAGATGAATTATAGAAATTAGGCTCCTTTTCCTCTTTCGCGGGACAAAGTAACATAGGAATTTGAAGTGATTGGAAATAGGTATGTGAATAAGATAAGATTGAGATGAGTGTTGGTTAAGATCCATAGGATTCTTAGGCTTACAAATATATAGGACCCAATTATTGCCTTTTTCATTTTGGTCGGTGAGATTTAGATTAAGACATGTTCTATAATAATAAGACATTTTAAGTAATCATCATTAATTTTTTATACGCTACTAGTTTTAATTTTTAGATTATAGTGCAAACAATAATCATTGGCTTAGTGAATTTTTCTAACAATACATAATATACCACACTCACAACTTCTTCTTCTTCTTAATCTTAGGTGATTATTAATTAATCAATACCCATAGATCTTCATATTAATTAGCAATTTAGGTTCTTCTTTATTGCTTTTTTTCTTTCTTATAGTGTTTGGTAGCTCAAATTCTATAATCAAATTCAAATTCATCCACTTCATAATGTATCTCTTAATTATTTTCTTTTGAAGTGGCTATAACTAGACTTAATGATCCTACCTAATGCAATTTTTTTTTTTTATTTCTATTATTTAATGGCTACCTACATAGCTTATATTTAGCATTTTCATGATCATCAGTATCAATCTATTTTAATTTTTATACAGGTGAAAATTCTATTTTTTTATATACTTATTTGATATTCTCATACTATAATCTAATGCTGCAGGGAATTTCTACTGTAGTCAAAATCAATATACCAATAGTATGGGATTTGGCACTAATTAAGAAAGAAAGGCATGATCGAATGATTAATTAATTAATGAGTTTCTATTGTGACAAGTCTCTTATGGCGTATGCAATGATATGATAGGGAAAGGAGCAATAATAATTTACCAAAGAAAAGTGGTTAAACAGATTATGCTCCACCATCACTGCACTTCAAGTTCCAAGATATGTGTCCATAATAAATCCAAATCACCAAACATTATATTTATAGTATGTATATAATTTCTCATCTAATATAATAACATTCTAATAAGTGTATATATATATATATATTATGTGATGTATGTGCATAATTAATTAATACATAGAATGTGTAGTTCAATATTTGCCTTTAATTAGAAGGCTTGAAATGGTCAATTTCATTGACATGTATGAGTTGATGGGCCAACTACATGCCTAAATTTTTCAACAAGAACAAATTTTGTTAATTTGGGCGTATGCCATGAAGATAATAAGCTGACAAAGCGGTTTGTCCATGCTTACAAACTCTTTCCCCATGTTTAATTAGGGTTATTATTGTTTAATTAGTCTCTAATTATTGTATTAAGTGAAATGAAATCTCAACAACTTTGGTGGCCTGATAAGAGAATTAAAGTAATTTAATGGATAGAAGAAACTGAAAGTTCAAAACTTCTTATAGGAAATGTAATTGGATGTTGAAGTCCAAAAAGATTCTTAAGACTTAATAGTAGAAGGCAAATGGATGTTTAAGAATAGTGAGAATAGTCAAATCAAATGTAGAAGAAGAGGAAAGCTATGGTTACCTAATGCCAACATCCAAGGAAATATGTTTCTCAAATCAATTCAACTATTAATTAGAGAACTGCACACTTTGTGGGGTACAAAAACACCCTACCATTTTATTATTTCCTTAAATTAAACCAATCAATATTTAGGGGTGGATAGGGAAATACATACAAATTGGAGAACAGCAAGCTGCTGTCGGGCTAACTCATTTAGGGTCACAACATTGGTTAGTAGATGCCTTCGCCCTTGGTTCGGAGTACTCAAGCCCCATGTATCTATCATTAATTGACCCAGCAATATTGTAAATTATATAACAACGGCTGACAGTGTAGTTCGTAGAAATTAATGACGAGGCGGATGTATTGTTAGAGGTGTCAAATGACTCCGCTGGCCATCTGAATTTTTTTCTTTTTCTAATTTGATGCTGTTTAGTATTTTTTTTTATTTAAAAAATTAGTTGTAAAGTTATTAACTCAAGACTTACATTACATACTTATTAATTTATAGAGCCCAACAAATTTAATGGCCCAATAACGATGTAGACTTATATCTTTGAGAAAAAAAAAAGTTAGGACAAAGTAGAATTTTAGTAGAGTTTACTTATAAAATTAATGATTGTTGTTTTGAAAATTTTGATTAATTATTTTAATTACTACTTATAAACTTAAACTCTTTATCTAGCTCAAAAAAATTTAGGAATAACCTAGTAATGTTCATGAGTTGTTGAATATTTGATTGATGTAAAAATTAGTATTATTCAAACTTTTAACTTATTATTTATCGTTACACATTTTATACTTTATATATATATTTTTTTGTCAATACACTCTTTATAGATTGTCGTTGTGAGCCATTGATATTATTTTTTGGTCTCTTTCCTAGCAAACATCGAACTCAAAATCTTCATATTCTATAATTTCTATAAAAAGTAGAACGAACAATAGTCCATGCCTTAATTCGCCGTATTTAAGTATAATAATGTGTTAAAAAAATATTGAATATTCATAAAAAATTTTATCAGACTGTCAATCACTATATTTTGTTAAAAGAAAAACTGTACATCTTGTAGAAATTCAACTGAGTTTTTGAATAATATATTTTGTAATTCCAGCTTAATTATATTTGGCAGCAGTTTTGAACAATTTATAACTTCATTCTGTATATTAAAAATAAAAAATTGTGTTAAATATATAGTTCAGATTATTTTACATGTGATTTAAAATTAATTTGAACAAAGATTCAATACGATTTTTGAAATTGTAATATTATTTTTAGAATCAACAAAATGTTCTATGAATTATAATATTATATATGTCGGCTAAAACTTATAAATTATTACCAATTTTATTTTTTAAAAAAAAAATTGTATTTCAACTCATTTTTTTGTTGATTATAATGTTTCAAATTGAAGAATATAGAGAGGTATTAAAATATATTGATTTGTAAACCATTATGTTAACTATTCCAAAACTGGATAGGGACGGCTGTACTAACAGTTAGGATTTTTAAATAATTAATTTTTGCTTGGAAAAAGCATGTGAAGTTGCAAAATACTATAGAACATATTGGGTTCTTTACAAAATTTGAAATGCAATGAGTCCCATAAAATGAACAGAGATGTCACTAAATTGTGGGATACCATATATATTATTTTTTTCTCTCCCTTGTTAAATAATTGTATTAACTTTCACTTATTTTTATTCTAATTTCTACCATTCACCTAACTAAAAGAATCTACGTAAATAATAAATGCTAATATTTACATGAGTGTTTTATCTATTAAATATTATAATTTCAATACAATAACAAACATTTGGGGATGGAGGGAGTAGTTTCAATCAAGCCCTCTTCTTGGTTGTTTAATAAAACGTGCAAAGGGCATGGGTTATATACCCTCCAGCATTATGGTGCATCCCAAATGAAAATAATAGAAAAGTAGAGTAGATGCCCTAATAATAATCGACCAGCATGCTGGAAAATGGCCCATATAGATAAGTGTATAGTCTATATAGTTTCCTCGATCCCTCTCTTTGAAGCACCAATTGGGTTTGGTTTTGGTTTGGTTTGGTTTGCAATTGAGGTCAGAGCAGTAATAATAATAAGTACTATGTGCCATATATACAAGTTAGAGTGCTGAATAGTTACATACTTATGTTCTAAAATCGCCAAACAATTGCGCAGTGAGTCAGTGAGTTGGATGTATCATTGGACCCATTTTAATTTAAGCATAGCACTGATTTGAACTACTCAATTACTAAAGCAAGACCTGCAAACACAATATTTAGACACTGATGTATATACTGTCATTATTAGTTAATAATTCAACAGAGGCAAGTGCTCCCAATTCCCATTGTCCCATGGTAGATTTTTTGCTTACAACTAAGAATTGCTCTTGTTCCACCCTTTCACTATTATAGGCGGCTCAAAGGGTGATTTAACAAGGAATCATATCCCCTATAAAAGCTTTTTCTGGATGACTTTCACAAATCTATTATTGTTATCTTTTAACTTGTTTATGATAAATGAAATTTAAGCATTCATATGAGATCGTTTGCGGGCCATGTTGGCCGAACCAAGTGACTTTGAGCCCATAAGATCTTGGGCATAAGTCTGTGCACTGGCTCATCAGTGTGTTACACGTAATGTTAAAAAAATAATGTTTTAAGAAGATGGCTTCGCCCGGACTCGAACCGGAGACCTTCAGTGTGTTAGACTGACGTGATAACCAACTACACCACGAAACCATTTGTGTACAACGATTGGAGAGATAAAATTAAAACCAGATAACTAAGTTTAACAGTTAACTTAGCAGCAGAGTTCTGCAGAGCAAGTTTGAAGTTGGAAGAGCCGAAATGATGGTGGGCAATCCAGCGTCTCTTCTGACCCTCCCTACTTCCTCATCTCCAACAATTTCAATCTCCTCTGGCCTTTTACCACCAAACGCTACTCTTAAAATTCAACCCCATGTTTCAATTTCTTCACTGTCCATCCTCTGCTTCCAGAACAACTATTCCCTCTCTTATCCACTACTATCTCAATGTACCCAATTTAATTTCCGCTCTCTTTTGTCCAAAAGATGTGATCTTTTTACTCTATATGCAATAAAAAAGCAAAGCGACAGCAGCGCTGCCCTTGTGGAAATGAGCGACTTTGAATTGGACGATGAGTTTGAGGATTTCGATGATGATGGTGAGTGGGACGAGGACGAAGATGAAGATGGTGGAATGTTTGTGCCCCTTGAGAAGATGAAGAAGTGGGTACAGAACAAGCCTCGAGGGTTTGGTGAAGGGAAAGTGTATAACACTACTATTGAAGATAAGCTGCTCGACGAAATACAGCGGAGTAGAAAGGCACAGACTGCTAACATCAATAAACTTAAAACTAGTCCCGTCGATTCTGCACCAAACAAAGGCGTTCAACAGAAGAAAGGTCGGTGCTTTCTTTTTTCTTTTTTTAATATATTGTTGTTTAAGCTTTAATTTAATGTTTGTTCTCCACATGGTTGCATCCTTTTACTTGGGCGAGCAGCTATACACATAGAGGAGATTACTTTTGGTAAAATTGCTTGCTTCATAAATCAATGTGAACAACCAAGTTCAGTTTGGCAATTGATTCTAGATGGGTTTTTTTTTTTTTTTTTAAATAATGAGCTCTTCAATGTTCATCCATAGTTTCAAGATGCATGGTCCATAATCAAAGGTTGGGACTCATTGCTCAAAGCTAACTGTAAATGTCTGTTTCAATTATATCCTCAAGTTGGCATTTCCTAAAAATTGGAATCAAATAAAAAGAACGCCTCGTATTTGTTTCTAGTGCAATTTCCTTAAGGTCTTGGCCTTTCAAGTTCAACTGAATATTATGCTGAGTTAGTTATTTGGCATTGGATTGGAGAGCTTGTGGTCATGGCTATGAAGTAGGCTTTTCACTGCTTGAGTTTGGACTCCTAATACTGGAGGGTATTTCATTGGTTCCAGTGGGTGGCTGAGTTGAGTTTGATACAAACACCTGATCACGTATATCTCACCAAGTTTATTCGCCCTTTTGTTTTAGCTATCTATAACCTTATGCATTACCTCTTGTACGACATATTATTGCAAATCAGTTATACAAATATCTGTTATTGGAACTTCTAATATATCTGCCCAAATAAGAGAATACCGAAGAAGCATTTTATTCATACTTCTAGGATTCATTTAGTTGTTTCTCTTTTAAAGAAGCATGTATATGTTGCTTTCTCTTGATTCTATGCGCAAATCTGTAACAGTTATTCCTGTCATTATTGTTGGCACTTTGAGACATCTACTTCTCCACATTAACTTGCTTCTGATTGCTCCTCTGTGCTGGATTCATGCAGCGCCTGAAGTTGTACCAAGTGGCATTTGTGTTTGTATCATCAACTTACCAAAGAAAAAGAACATACACAGAGATCTCAAATCAGCATTTAAAGAAGTAGCTGGTGTTATTAATATAATACCAGCCGTTTCTGGAAATAAAAAGACAAAGGATCCTGTTTGCAAGGGCTATGCTTTTGTCGATTTCAAATCTGAGGAGGATGCCAGCAGGTATATCAACTTTTGTATTATATATAACTGAAATGTATAAAAATAACGCGTCTGTAGTGAATGTTAATGGATCAATGTAAAGGTTTTCCCACATGCAGAAAGCTTCAGTAAAATAAAAACTTTTGCAGGATGGACACCGAAAACTTCGTAAAAACTTTGGGTGTGAAATTGATATGGCCATCTACAATCTCCATAATACGATCTATATCGTTAGGACTTCTCATCTCACTTGCATAGCTTATCTTACTTGGATTAAACCTATGATAATTCTGTGAGTGTATCCATTGTGAAATATGGCAGGTTTGTGCAACAATTTTCTGGACGAACTGTAGCATTTGGCAAGGTTGAGAAGCAGATAAAATGTAAGATAACAAGTTCTTACTCTATTGACTCATCAGATGATGAATCGGAAGGCAACACCTACGCTGGTTCAATCTTAAATGTTCCCGCGCTCAAAGAAAACGGAAACGCGAATGTTGATATGGACGATTCATCTATTGAAGAAAGTTTGTCTAATGTACCTGTTGATTCAGATAATGAAATTCTAATAACGGCTAAATCAGAGGATGCAATGAACAAAATGGAATCTTTCAGCACATCAGATTTTAAGGATGATGATATGGTAGAGCCAGTGTTAGAAACTACAAGCAATTCAATTTCCAAAAAGAAACAAGATAAAAACAGGACTACTAAGAAAAAGACTGTCAGAAAAGGAAGAGGAGACAAGGTCCCGAAACTGGAAATCCCAGGATCTGCAAAGAGGTGATTTTCTGTAGTAAGAAGCCTAAGTTTTTTGTTTCTATATTTTCTGAACGAATATTGAATCATTCTGAATCATGTTCCAGGTTAAAGATAAAAGAGAAGGCTGTACTAAATGATGTGTTCGCTAAATACGGATTACAATCTCCTCCTCTGTCGACAAAGAAAGAGAGCCAAGTAATAACATCCATTTCAAGTATGCAAGATTAGAGACACCAGAATGACATTTGCCTGAAAATGGAACTGACAATGAAGTGGCGAATACAGGTTTATGTGTTTAGTTTGTAAATTGCAGAGTTGCAAATGACCTCTTTTTAATCTGTGGATTCTCTGATTACTCTGCCTTTTCTAGTGGATTGGCATTGGCAAATGATATGTTCTGATAATTTAAGAAATATGATGAGGCGAATGGTCCAATCATTTAAAAATATTTTCCATATTATTATTTGTACTAGCCGTTTCTTTAGTGAGAATAGCACATTTGTATCTGTAGAATATATATATATTGGTTCAGAGTACATTACGTTTCTTCTGCCATTGTGTTTTTTAAGTGTGGCCAAACTTGTAGACCTGGATGATAATATACAGACAGAGTAGGATTAACAAAACTTTATAATCATTAATTGACTTCTATTGATTCTTCCAAAAAAAGAAAAATTGACTTCTATTGATCAATTTATGATCCTTGACTTATATAATGTAGAGAAATAGTTAAAATAATAAGCTTAATTCCACGATTACCCTTTATACTTCACCAAGCATTGGCCATGATTGGTCGCTACACCTGGCTGTGTTTGACGACACTTCTCATCAAAACAACAAGTGGGCCTCCGTAAGCCCATTCGATAACATGCAAAGCCCATAAAACTTACTATCAGGAACCTCCGAAAACCCGTCCAAAACCCATAGCCCTGTAACAATTCTCTCTCATTCTCTAACTGCCGTTATTTGCTTTGCAGTTTGCAGAGCTCTTCTCTCCCGTTGCTCCTCGTAACTACTTCGTCAATTTGTTTACTGGTATTGTTCGATTATGCTTATTCATAACTCATTTCAAAAAATTAAACTGTATTGTAAATTAATCAATCCTTATAGAATTTACTTCTCTTGCAGAGAATCTGGCGAAGATAACAGTGGAATGAACCGCTTATTGCGTGTTTCTTCATACACTGCGGCCATATTTGGAAAGGCAAGCCCTATTATCACGACCAGTGCTTTTCCTCAATGTTCCACTCCCTTGAGAACCTTTGAGCAAACTGGTCTTAAAATAGTTAATTTGGAATTTGTTTTCCCTAGATTTAGCATTCACTGCTACTCCACTCGAAAAGCTACTGTCAGAGCTTCGCGTAAGAAGAAATTGAATCCCGAACCTGCATTTATGGACCAAGACAAAGAAAAGGACGCTTTCTTTGTTGTGCGGAAAGGCGACGTAGTTGGCGTCTATAAGAGTTTCAGTGATTGCCAGGCTCAAGTTGGATCATCGGTATTCTTTTCATCTTTGCTGACCAACATGTTATGTGTGCATATGGGATTGGCCTTTAAAATTTTATGGTTACATTTATTCCAAACAACCTATGTCAATAAAATGTTAAATGTCTGTTTCACATTTATTTTTTGTGGTTTCAAGTTCGTTTTGGATTATGTTCTTTTCCTGTCCTTCTGACTAGCATAATTTGGGTGCTGCGATATGCTACTATTCATTGATTGTTCAACACCATTTAAAGGCAGGCACCAGGGTAATGCTTGATAAAAACAATTGTGTTTTCACTGTTTCTCGCTGCTATCTTGTTTTTTAGTTTGAAACTTGTGCTACAGAACTTTAGGACATGATGATCTAGTTTTTGTTGTTCGACTAAGACCTTGTTAATTTCCCAGGTATGCGATCCTCCTGTCAGTGTTTACAAAGGGTATGCTTTACCTAAGGACGCCGAGGATTATCTAATTTCCCATGGGCTCCAAAATGCTTTGTATGCTATCAGAGCTGCAGATTTGAAGGAGGATCTTTTTGGGACGCTTTTACCTTGTCCTTTTCAGGTAGCATGTCTTGTTAGATTGGTGTGAAGTGTGAATGGCAAAATTCTTTCAGACGGTAACCAAGGACGGGCAATTTTTGTATTGAATCTTTCATGGTCTTTTGTATGTCTATGGTGCTTGAATAAGATTCAAATTGGTGACCTGTATTGCGGTAAGTTTTAAATCAATATATGATTGCAGCAACCCTCTTCCTCCAAAGAAGACAAACATGTGCCAGATGCAACAACAAAAAAGAGACCGCAGGAATTGGTGGGATCGCAGACTCCGGTATGTTTGGAATTCCATCTCTCTTTAAAGGGTACATAAGTCTATAAAAATTAAGAGTCAAGGTGCAATTATGTGCAAAATGAAATCACCTTATATTATCTCTCTCCACTGCGAACAGCCTTGATCATCTTGTTCTGTTTACTATCTGCGTTTGTATGTGAAAAATCTTTAAGGATGGCAGTTAAAAACTTCCATGGAATGCAATCTCTCTACTTTTGGGGGTTATATAATATAAATTAGCTTAAATAAGTTATTTTAGAAAATAATATAGACTGGCATCCTCTTTAGTAATCATTGTGTTTATGCACTTGTTTAAGATGCTTGTTTATTGCAATGCAGGAAACTGATGGATCAACATCTGGTATTCTGGAACCAGCGAGAAAGCATGTCAAATTGGACAATCAAAGTGAGGCTCAGGTACTGTCATATGATTCATGTAGATAACATGCCAAGGACCGATGGATGCAAAATGCAATATACTTCTATTTCTAGCATATTGTTTATTACAAGTTGGTACTATACACAGTGAAAGAGTCATTAACTAGTCGTGTTAGGATCAATTGAACAGCCACTTTGTGGACTAGGGAAACAATAACAAAGCTGATCCTTGTTTTGCAGCAAACCTGTATTCTTGAGTTTGATGGTGCTTCAAGAGGCAACCCTGGACCTGCTGGGGCAGGAGCTGTGTTGCGAACAACTGATGGTAACGTGGTATGCGTTTTGACTATTTCTACGCCCTCTTATCTTTTATTAGTGGTCCCATCTTTCTAAACCTCCAATTCATACAGATCTGCAGATTGCGAGAAGGATTGGGTACAGCTACATGTAATGTTGCTGAATACAGAGCTGTCATTTTAGGATTGAAATGTGCTCTTAGAAAAGGATATACAAAAATTCGTATCCAAGGTGACTCCAAACTTATCTGTTCTCAGGTTGGTTCTCCTTTTAATTCTGCATCCCCTTCTTTTCAGTTTTCTTTAATCCTTAGTTCTTCCGCTTGTTACTTACATGGTATTTTCTATATTATTTAAAATATATATTTATTTTCATTAATTTCTGCATGGATTTTAGTAGCAGCTGTTAACATTAAGAATTCTTTTATTGTCAAATTTCACCTGTGATAGAATAATTATCAATGTATATTTCTGCTTGCATACATCTGTTTATTGGTCTCTTACTTTTTCTCCATTGGGGTAGGACTGGGTGCTGTTGGGTTGGTTTCATACTATTCTTGTAGTTCAAGGTCAATGCATATCTTTATTTTCTTTGGTCCTTTTTTTTTTAAATAATAATTGTACTAATAAGACGAAGGTAATGCTTTTGCTATAATGCATGCAATGCAAGGGTAATGTTATTCTACCTTTTGTTTGGCTTGGGACTTGTAAGCTTGTAAAAGAGAATGGTTAGCTCCAATCTGACTCATAGGTTAAAAAGATTAGGATCCATAGTTCATCTCTCCAGTTCACCTTTCATTTTTTTTATCACTGATATTCTTGCTGTAATCTGGCATCATATTATCGATTCTCACATCGAAAAGCATGGAACAGATTCAGGGCTTATGGAAGGTCAAACACCCAGGCATGAGTACCCTGTATGAGCAGGTCAAAAAGCTTAAAGACAAGTTCGTTTCTTTTCAGATCAGCCATGTCCTAAGGGTATGTGCTGTAAATCAAAACTTAAGATTGCTATTACTATAGGACTTGCATTCTTAGAAAATGCTTTTATTTGCTGTTCTGATAAATTATCATAACGCTTTTCCATTTTGATAGGACAGAGGAGAGTAGATTATTGTAGTCTTCTGTCTTAAGCACAATGTTTATTATATTACCATATCATTCCACTGATCAAGTGGCCAAAAGAAAATTTATTTGCTAGTTCCTCTCATCCATGAAGATGTAGAGATTTGAATACCTGCAAAAACATCAGCCACAGTTTCTGGCTGAAAGATTGGAAAGGTTTCTTCGGATGTTGGCATCAATTATTTTTCGTTGTGAATCTGAACATTCTCAAATGTCATACAAGAGTTTGCAGAAGTTATGCAACCATCATTACTTTATAAAACATATAAGTTTATGGAAAGCATCATCAACTACTAGTGCAACTTCTACAGTCTTGGATCGTTCTAGTATCCTGACCCTGTCTTTTATGTGTTTTACAGGAATTTAACTCTGACGCTGATACTCAAGCTAACTTGGGCATCAATCTTGCAGGTGAGGTTGCTTGTTTCAAAGCCTACTGAATTTAATGATAACCAGAATTAAGTATGTCAGTAGATATTAAACATATTTTGGATCTGTTCGTTAAGCAGATGGGGAAGTTCAAGAGGAATGCGTATAGTACATTGTGATAAAGAGATTGGATGGCGTTTCTATCATTTGAATACAATATGTGTGTCAAAACAGAAGGCTCTCGTACACAAATTCTATTGTTTTCGGATTCAAACTTAAAATGGCAGAAGCAATTCATTTTTCATGCTCAGCTTCAAAATCTGTACATCATAGAACTACAACTTTAAGACAAATAATAGTTTTTTTTTCCTCAATTTATTCTCCTAAATAATTACAATAATCAGTTCCATCATATATGAATTTGGTTTTGTAATAAAAAATGTAACTTAGTGCTAAATTGCAGCCAAGTAACTTTTTTTTTCTTTTTCAAAATTTACCTTATTAAAATATTAATTAACAAGAATAAAGTAAAAAGTAATATAGAATAATCAAATCATTAGAAAAATTTTTCCCAAGGGAGCAATTGTCGTGGGACCCTTAACAAACCGACTTAGAAGGTTTGAAGTTAGAACTTGGGTGTCACGAAAGAATTGAAGGTTCGTTTATTTTTGGAGGTATTCGGTGGACAGAGGACCTAACTATGCTTTTCACCCTGACCACGTTTTACCAGAAACACCTCAAAAATTTCTCATGTTTACCAATAGCACCCTTAATTCAAATAATCGTCTGAAATTGAAGAGCTTAACCTAATCCAAGGACTAAGCTTGATATTTGAATTAAGGGTGCTAATGGTAAACTAAAGCAATTTTTGAGGTGTTTCTGTTAAAACGTGAAGGTGGGGTGAAAACGGTTATTTGCTGAAAGTTCAGATGAAAAGCATGGTTAGGCCATGGACAGAGGCAGTTTTGTGCGAAGAAAACGAAATGTTGATCACAAAACTTGGAAAATTGACTGCCACTTCTTCTACTGCACTTCACAATGCTCAACTTTTCTCTCCTTCTTCTTGTTTATTAAACCGTTGCTTCTTTTCCGCCATCTCTTCCTCTGTCGTTAAAGATACCGCTGCTGCTGATGTTGCGGCCGACGTTTCAGAAGATGAAGATTTACTATATCCAGACGCCTTTGCTTCTTCCACCGTCAAGCCGCTTGCAGCACCTACTGTTCTTCAGCCACGTGTCGTCGTCTACGATGGGGTCTGCCCTCTCTGCCACCGTGGTACTTATTTCTCACTCACTTTTTTGGTTTTAAGGGTTTCTTATACGACGCACGCCTGGATTTGGACTGTATGGCCTTCTTTATAGTTTATAATAACGAATTTCAAAAATGATATGATTCTTCATTTAGGAACTAATTCGGCCCAGCAGTGTGCTTTTTATTCTTTGAAATTGTAAATAGCTAATAATGCAATCAATTTGAAGTTTTGTAGATCAATTGAATTCTTAATCAGAGTTCTTTTTTGCTTTTATTTAGTATCTAAAACTCCTTATTCCTGTTGGATTTGATCAGAATGTCAAATTCCTTTCCCTTCCATCAACTTCACATATTGTGCTTGTCTCTTCCTGAATTAGTCTTTTCCATGCCCTAACTTGTTTGAATTTTACAGGAGTAAAGTGGGTGATTAAAGCAGACAAATATAGGAAGATAAAATTCTGTTGTCTCCAATCAAAGGCTGCTGAGCCATACTTGAGATTGTGTGGTGTTGACAGAGAGGATGTTCTCCGCCGCTTTCTTTTCATTGAAGGCCCTGGCCTATACCACCAAGCTTCCACTGGTTAGTTCTTTACTTTAACTAGTGTAACTTCTAACTAAACATATGTTTTTTCTTTCCCACTTATTTGTTTAGGACTTTTCTTCCTTTCTTGTCTCTTGATAATAGAAATACATAGAATGATGGATAATAATGTGTTGTTTAACTCAGCCTTTGTTATTAAAAATTAGGAACCGATGGTAATACATCGAGTGTGGCTATACTTGAAGATATTGTCTTCCACCCCATGATTGTAGTTTTCAGATTTAGATTCACTCCACTGTTTGCTGTAAGCAGTTTTTGTTTTGCAAAATATACATTGTCATCATTGAGTCTAAATTGTCTGTATGCATTAGTGAACATTTCAACTATGCCCAAGGAATATACTATTTCAAAGCAGCAGAATGAATATCTATATTTGGCTGTATGAATTAACCCACATTTTAAACTCGAATCAATTGGCCAAGCCTAATTTGCTTTTTTGAACTCTTCATGTTTGCGGCTTCCTGTTAAACCATATTAATAATATGCATATAATAAAAGTGGGATGGATATTTGTAATTGAACTCTTCAGTCTTTGTGAGGTTTGGTCTCAAGGCCTTAATTTGATAAAGTTGTCCATTTCCCATATTGTTGCTGTTGTAAACTTTGAACATCTTTAACTGGTAAAGTGCAATAAACTTCTAATTTTTGTGTTGATGACATCTTTACAATTCCATTTTAATCATTTTTGGTAAAGAAAAGAAATTAAGTCATTAGTTTATATGGCCCTGCAGCTGCACTGAAAGTCCTTGGATATTTGCCTCTGCCATATTCTGCTTTAAGCTCACTCTTGATAGTTCCTACTCCACTCAGAGATGCTGTCTACGATTACATTGCCAAGCGGCGCTATGATTGGTTTGGAAAAGCCGATTATTGCTTGGTTTTGAAAGATAAAGAGTTGCTTGAGCGATTCATTGACAGGGATGATATAATAGGAAAAGAGTAGATTCGGTTAGGGTCAGGCTGTTGCTACATGTTTTCCATTATATGATGTTTTTGTTGTCAGTAGCACAAGGAGAGAGATTTTGAAGTGGTATAAAATATTAAAATGTTTTTTTATGAAGGCTCGCAGGATACATTCAATTTTCATTTATTCAGAAGATACACAGGAATGTGTAACAGAGAATTTGATATCATTCCCACACTTTAAGAAAGACCTTGTTTGGCATAGAATCGTCTAGGACATGCTTTAACAAGCATTTTAGCAAACAGAGAAAGATACAAAAATATGGAAGCAAATATTCAGAAAATTGTCCGTTTAATCTTCGAAGTTATTAAGCAATTGAAATTGAACCTAACATCTGCTGAGACCTTAATTCTGCGAATACTGTGCGGAAAGAACTGAAACAAAACCCAGAAGCCAAAAACTTAAGATTGTGATTGGAGAATTTAGCAGGAGAGAGGGCTCACTGAAGTCGCAAAGTAACGTACACCGAGAGAAGACATAATTTGCTGATTGTTAGGTGACATTGAATTATTACCAATATAAGAGGAAATAATCTGCTGTTTGTAAATGTAAAACTATAATTTGTTGGGGTTCTGCCAAAAGGGAACCCTCCAAAAATAGGCGCATGCTGCTATTTGCGGCGAGCACACGGTATTCTTTAGTAAAAGGCGAAAGAATAGTTCGCTATGCGCGCACCGCGCAGCTTCGTAATTGTACTAAATGAATTCCAGCACATCATATAGGAGCTCTCGTATATTATTTTTAGCTTTCCTTACCGATATGGGATATTGTGCACTTTTGTTTTCGACAGTTACTATTGGAACTTGACTTCATATATGATATTGTTTAGCTTTTTTTTTTTTATTTATTTATGAGATTTTGAGGGTTTATGGTTTGATGACTGATTATACTTTGATCTAAATGCCTTCAAGCCCAACACTCTTCTTGATTATTCAACACAAAAGTATTTCTCAACTTCCTATTTTGCAATTTGCAATGTGCCCAGTGTCCAAATATTTTGGTCAATTCCTCACTCTAACCCCACAAGATCTTATTTGTGAAAGAAGTTATAGGGGGTCGTTGTCCAATGTAGTTCGAATTTGTTTATGATTATAGTGCGAGTTTAATTTTTTTTTTTTCCAAAATGGTGTTGTAATTTATCAAGTATTTTGGTCAATTTCTCACTCTAATCCCAAATAAAGTTTCTATCTTTACCTGTAATTCATAACTTGCTCATGTGGATTTGTCTACCAATGACAAGCAGCGGTTCTTCACCACTTTACCACCTGAGGGGGTTATTCGCTCCTGCCTTTCTCAGAAGTGACTTCGCTCCCTTACCCCTTACAATGAATATTATACCCTTCGTGCTCATAGCCAATGCGTTTCTTCACTCTCTTCGCTTTGTCTCTGGTTCTATTGGTGAAAGCCCAATCCATACTGTCGAATCTAAAACTTAAATTATCTAAGTTATGAAATTATTTTCCAAAGGTCAATCCCTTTCCTGATGCTCGCGTACAAATACAGTTGCTATTAAGGAAGACGTGCCATTAGTTGTAAAGGGAAAATGAATCTCATCTGTCCTTGCTTGCCCTTCTTCTTTGGATGAGCGAAGACAGCAATCCATTAAGTACGATTGATTTGATGATTGAGGAATCCGTGAAAGCAAGAGTCATTTTTGCCATATCAAATCTATCTTTCATGTTTGAAATTTGTTAAATGTATGTTTGACGTTTCAGTGCTCAAAATGTGGAATATTTTTCCATTTTGGTGACAAAACACTTTTTGAGACGAGAAAGAAAATAAAATTTAAACAATATTCGAAGGAATGGGTGAATACGAAAATTTAAAAATTTGAGTTAATCATTTATGGATCTAAATAGGATAAACATATGAATTTGATACTCTTAATGTTAGTATTGATTTATGTACAATAATTAATAATAAAAAAACCTTGGTAATTGTCCTCTTTCAAAGAAAAACCTCAATTATCAACTAATAGCTGTTTCTCAAAACTAAATTTTCACAATAATTGAAATATTTCGGTCAATCTTTTCGATGGTTTGATTAATGCATCAATTGATATAAAAGAGCAGTATAAGATAATAACAGACTAATTTACAAAAATTAACAAAATTAATAAGACGAAAGGGTTGAAAACTAATTATGGAGTCCTACAGCAAAAGGTAGGAACCCTCCAAAAATGAGAGTATGCCACTATTTGCAAAGAGCACACGGTATTCTTTAGTAAAAGGCGAAAGAATAGTTCGCTTTGGGCTCACTGCGCGGCTGCTTACGTTTGATAGGAAAGCTCAGCACTTGATATAGGATCTCTAGTGCATCTCTTTTCTCTTTAGACGATATGGGATAAGACACATTTCTGTATTACCAAATACTAGTCTGTGGTTATCTTGATTTTGCCAATAACCCTAACCCCCTTTCTGAACAATCCATTTACCAAACAAAAGTAACATTTCCCATTTTGATAAATATGGAATATATGCCCAATCTCGAATTCATGAAATGACCTCGCCCCGATCCCACATCAAATTTCGTTTTCTTACAAGTTTATTTCACCCTTTAGAATGTAAAGGGCTCTTATTAATCATTCTTGTTACAACCAATTTCAACATTTTCTTCTTTTTTCACTTCCATTATTCTAATATTAGAATTCATTGGCCTAGAATGATCTTTTCAAGAAAAGAAAACGAAATACACAATTAAGGATGGTTACTTATCCTGTGTGAACTTTAATTATGAGACATTTAAAGAGCATATTCATTTTAGATTTGACCCATTGAATCAGAAAAATAACTAGAGACAGATATTCAAATTTTAGTTAGCTTTTCCAAAAGTCACTGTTGAATATTTTAGAACTATGATTGTAGGGCTTTACCCTAAAGGGAGCCCTTCAAGAAATTCTCGATAGCCAAGGATAAACCCTGGCCAAAGAGGGGGTTTGGAAATAGTTTTCAACCAGCAATAGACGCGCCTCGGTTAGAACCTCACTAGCTGCGTCATTGCCCCAAGCGCAAAGATAAGTTGCAAGGCACCTAGCGCTTCTATTTTATAGAGATCTCTTTCCGTTTGTTTTCTTTTGATTCCGATGTGGTTATCGTTTTACCTGTTGTATTTTAATTCAAAGCATTGATTGATATGATCTCAACTTAATTTCAAACATTCTCGTAAGATGTGTAGTGCTCAATTTGGAAAATAAAAGAAGCGGACAATAATGCAGTATGAGTGCATGCACAATCTTAAATATCTTTGATACAATATTAAGCTGTATTAATTAATCATGGTAAACTATTAGAATTGTTCGAATTTAATAAAACAAAAAATAAAATTGACAAATGCTATGGCTAATCAATAAATATTGTTTCCTAAAATATTACACTTACCAAATTCATCCATCTTTTTTTAAAAAATAATAGAGAGTAGGTAAAAGTTATATTAGACGAAAACCTAATCAAATAATCTCCACTTATACCCATATTCTCTCCCATGCAAGAATACCATTTTTCCTAGTGCACATTATAAATTCTTGAAAGTTAACAAAATTATTTTATCCGTCAGTCACTGAATTACTAATTTAATATATTTATCGTTGATGTTAGGAGTATTTTATTATAATGGTCATATACGGTAATAATGTATTGAGTAGTGGTTAGTGGTTTAATCTTATACGACACTAAACATTGTTTTTTATGTTGTTCGGTAAAACTAGTATTTAAACTAATTAATAGATAATAAAACGCTAACCCTTTTAATCTCTAGTCTCATGTTTGACGTTTTAGAATCGATAAAAAAATTTTTACCAAAATAACTTGTTTATATTTATTTATTCCCAAGTTTTCTCCTACATCGTTCTGCAACTTCTGCTCTTTTGTCTTCTCCCCACAATTCTACTTACTTGACGAAAATTCTCAATCCATCAAGCGAAATAGTTGGATTATTTTTTGTTTCAATCACGTTTTGTTTTGTGCAATCCAATTTGTTCTTCCACTGTTAATTATTATGGTTGTTTATGCTTCATTGATAGTTCTATAATGCTTCTAAAATATTAATTCCAAAGTTGATGAATGAATTTGTGGATGAACACCCTAACAGGGATTCATAAAATGGAAGGTCTTGAAACAATTTTGGTTTCCTAATTTGAGTTGTATTTAGTTACAGTGCACTAAGCAGGAATTTCTGTGGCATAGACTCCTGTATTTACATCAATAAAAAAAAAAAAAAAACCTTATAAATATTTAACTCCTGAGATGTGGAGCTTAGAGAGTTATCAAAGTCTCATGTTAGAAAAGAAGAATGATTAATTATATTGTTCATTAATTATAGTTTAACGTATTTAATATTATCATATGTTCCCGAGTCATTAGTCTTCCAACCAAAAAGGGGCTGCATGCTCTTTAGTTCATCTCTTTATAGGAACATGAATTTTGCAATATATATATAAACAATATATTCCAAATAATTAATATGCAGCAATCAAAGGATAGAATAAGTAAATGAGAAAGTTTCTTGATAATTTTGCTAAAGAAGGGTGTAAAATAGTCGCCCTACATTCTGATAACAGCTTTGTATTTGAGTTAATTTGGCAGGAAAATTATTGGATAGTTATAATATTATTAGTTTATATGATTTTGGTCAACAGCTATTTCTATTGAAATTATTTTTTCTACCGGTATAATAATGATTAATTGCGAATATCTAATATAAAACAAGTAAAAGCTGCTTCAATGTTTAAGTTTGATGTACAGAACCTAAATACGACTTCGTTTCGTTTTGGAATATCGTCATTGAAAGAATGAGAAGCAGATAAGAGAGGTTTGTACTCGATGCTTAAACCCCCACTGCTAAAACCCATAATATTCCCTAACCTGCTACGCCTCTCGCCTCCTCCGCTTACATACCATAGCACCTATTAACACTACCAAATCTTACTACTCCATACTGTAAACAAATGCTTCTCTGTCGTTCTGCTTCTATGCTCCATTTCTACAGACTCTCTTCTCCGCCTAAGCTGTTACTCTCACAATTCAAGCATTCTCATGCTTTTCTCTCTAATTCTCCTTCATGTTTTTATTCTTCTTCATCTTCCTCGCTCAGAATCCGTTTCTTTGGGCTCAGTAATTCATATGGAAGAGGTAATCAGCGTTTTTCCACTTCAGCCGCCGCTATTGTCACCGATAAAGGGGTAGTCGACACCTTCTTCTCAGAAGAAGGCGTTTCGTGGGCTTCTCTCGGCTTGTCTGATCGGCTCTGCCAAGCTCTCTCTAGTGCTGGCCTTGAAAGACCGTCTCTAGTTCAGGTTTGCTTCATTCCTAAATAACTCTTCGCTATTGTTTGATTGAATTTTACAATGTTACGACGGTTTTTGATATTAGGGTACCTCTATACCAGCAATACTCTCGAGTAAGGATGTGGTAATTGCAGCGGAGACAGGCAGCGGCAAAACACATGCCTACCTAGTTCCTCTAATTGACAAGTTATGCAATCCATTGGATGATGGTAGAGACTCTGGATTGAATACATCAGATAGAATTTCTTTGGTTCTTTGCCCAAATGTATTGTTGTGTGAGCAAGTGGTCCGAATGGCTAATTGTCTTTGCGATGAAAATGGCCAACCACTGCTTAAAGTCACTGCCGTCTGTGGCCGACAGGTACCATTTGCCTCAGTTTTATTAATGATTAGAAATTCGCAATGCAAGGTTTTGATGGATAATGCTTATCTTCATATTACTGTATGCTGCTGTTTGCAAATTTAAAGGTTTGGAATTTTATTAGAGTGGGTTAAGTAAGATATTTTGATTGCAGGGATGGCCAGTTACCCAGCCTGATATTGTTGTGTCAACACCAGCTGCTCTTCTGAATAACATTGACCCCAAAAAACAGCGGAAGTTTAATTTTCTTCGTGGTGTGAAATACGTGGTACTTTTCTTTCCCTGGTTACCTGTTATGTTGTCTGTTCTTAAACAAAGGACCTATGGTTGACAATGGTTAGTTGAGAAATCATTTGAACTTTTTTGATTCACTAGTTGCTATAAATTGCAGGTTTTTGATGAAGCAGACATGCTCCTCTGTGGTAGCTTCCAGAATCAGGTTATCCGTCTGATAAACATGCTTCGCTTTGATGAAAAGCAATTGTCTCAAGGAAATGAATCCAGACATGAGAACGCTGAAGAAATAGATTGTAATTTTCATGAGGAGAAGACCCTTGAAGATGAAGAGGGGCTTCAATCTGAATCTATTGCAGAAGAGGGTGAAGTTTTTGAAGAGAATGATAAAGTTGAGGACTTGAAAGCAGAAAAAGAAGTAGGGTCTCCCAACAGAAAAGGCTGGAGAAGAGTAAGAAAAGAGTATATCCGCAGTAAGCAGTACGTTTTTGTTGCAGCCACCTTGCCAATTAATGGGAAGAAAACTGCTGGAGCAGTGTTGAAAAGGATGTTTCCAGAAGCCAGTTGGATTAGTGGGAACTATCTTCACTGTCACAATCCCAGGTGCCACATTCTTCTGTGCTTCATATTAGTTAGTCAGTGTTAAATATAATTTTTTTTCCATATGTGAAAATATACAACATGCAAAACTTATTTACTAATTCCACATATTAGACTTATTGGATACTAGTAACTGTCTTATCCGTGCCTGCTTAACTAAAATGGAGGAGAAGATATCTAATGTCTAGTAGTCAATAATTTCCACTTTTAGGAATCCTCTGCATAAAAAATTGGCATCCTGACTATGCTCCATGTGCATTTTCCTGACATCATTTGGGTTTCTTGAATAATATTTCATGTCATATTGATAAATAGTGCTTGTTCTTTTTCTTTGGTTGCTACTCCATATGAATGCAGGAAACTACACATTTCATTTGCTAAGATAACTGGTTTTCAATTTTGGTTAATAAATTATGCATTATATTTATCCCTATGCTTATTAAAGTATATACTTTTTTCATGAATAATAGGACTCCTGTTACCAGTACTATCTTCCAGAAGCATTAAACTCTATTGCTCTTTGTTAAAGTCCTTGTACCTATGGTTTGATTGGGTATGCAGTAGGTTTATAGCTCATAAACTGGCATAATCCTTGTGAGACAGGTATTTTGGTGATGAATATTTGCCATTTTCTTTTAGATATGATGCGTTTCCTTTTCTTACAAGCTTAAGAAATGGAAGGATTCACTGTTTCTTATCATCTTTTGATCTCATTATGCCTTTGTGGCAATGAGAGACTTAGCCTTTGTAATTTTAACCACTAATTAGTCATGCCAATGTATTGTGACTGCTCACCAAATTTATATGGTCAGATGATTTTCTAAGCATGAGAACCTGTTGACTTTGTTAGCATGTTACTTTGTTTTCTGTCAAATATCAGCCTATATTCCATGATACAACAAGTTGATTTTTGTCAGCCATTCATGGTTCCTTAGGTTGGAGCAGAAGTGGATTGAAGTTACAGTTGATACTCAGGTTGATGCACTCATAGGTGCTGTAAACCAAAGATCTAGATCTGATGTTGATGCAAGTCTAACTATGATTTTTGCAAACACTGTCGATGCTGTTGAAGCAATAACTAAAATATTTGAGAGAGCTGGTATTGAATGCTATCGTTACCATAAAGATACTTCTTTGGAGGAACGTGCAAAAACATTAGTTGATTTCCGAGAAAAAGGTGGAATACTCGTGTGCACTGATGCTGCTGCACGTGGAGTTGATGTTCCAAATGTGTCACATGTTATCCAGGTTCTTTTATTGTTTTGTACTTGTATGATCAATTTATAAATTTGTCATCTTAATTGGAAACCCTGGCAGTGGTTAGATTAAGATAAATATAAAAATAATACTATAATCAGTGATGAAAATGTGTCAAGGAGTTGACAATCAAACAACAACACAATTAAGATAACTTGGTTTGAACTGAGTTGGCCAAATTCTCACCCCTAAATCTTATGTGCTTGAAGCCGTCAATTGTGATCTCAAAGTTTTATTGCCAATTTCTAGTCAAAGCAAATATTTAAGTTTACTTCATTACTTTGGTGTTTATTCAATGAGGCTTCAAGAAACTTTGCGATACTCCCTTCCCTCTTTCTCGATGTGACCTCTAATGTTCCCATAAAACTTGTATCACTTTTGAGGATTATTTTCGTAGATTTATTTTTTCTCTTTTGCTCTTATTTTGGACATTTTATCATTTTCCAGGCAGACTTTGCTACTTCTGCTGTAGATTTCTTGCACCGGGTTGGCCGCACAGCTCGAGCTGGTCAATATGGACTCGTCACTAGTCTTTATACAGAATCAAATCGAGAGCTTGTTGATGCAATTCGTGAAGCGAAGAGACTGGGTCAGCCTGTGGTAATTTCAAACTTGCGGTTCTCTTTCATGAAGTTATTTACAACTGTTTTCCTTTTGCTGTTTGTCAAAACTGATTCAGAGAAATGGATTCCTTTTTGTTTTTGGTTGGGAGAATATTTTCTGTTTTTTATAGTATGTTTGGGTGGTTATTCAATTTTTTTTTTTTTTTTACTGCAATTAACCAATTATTAGTTGCTATTAGATATTCTGAAATTTTTTTTTTTCCCATAACAAGTCCATTTACTCTTGTTGCTTTGCAAACTTCCTGAACAATGCTAAAAAGCTTTGATTTGCCTACAGGAATCGGCTTTCAGCAGAAAAAGAAGCTTCAGAAACAAACTTAAGAAGAGAGGTATAGTATGATTCCAAATTGTTGTCATTCATTAGTTGAAGTGAAGGGATGTATTGCAATAAAAAAAAAAAAAAAGATAAAATTTTAATCACTCTTTTCTGGTATCTTTAAATAACATGGAAAATCACATTTCTTAAAACATTTATGAAGATTGTGCCAGTGTCAGGATTCCTATCAACTCTACAGCCCTGAAAGTCCTCCCAGTCGACTGCTAAACTAGATAGCTAAGCTTTGTCATTAATGAACTAGTTCCAGACGTTAACTCTCAGACTAAGCACATAGTCACATTCCATAATAACTTTTATGGTTTTTATTGACTTCCTTAAATGGTAGCAACCAAGTGGGATGCAATAGCTTCAATTAGGCAAGGGCAAAAGGGAAATAAGGAAAAGAAAACAAGAATTCAAAGTTAGTTGAAATGGTGCAGATTGGTTATGATCCAAATGTAAAATTTCCATTTTTGTTGTTTATCTTAACAGGTTCTGTCAATGTGAAAGATACGCAAGCTGGTATGAGGAACTTCGTATGTGAAGAGGAGTCACTAGTCTAATACATTATAAATTTTGTTTTTTTCACAATGTACGTGTAAATTCTTCTGTACTATCTTGTTGAATTGCATGAATGTGGCATCTGTCTCTAATTTATGCATGTTCCCATTCCCATCATCTTCAGTCTGTCTGAGGCTCTGAGCATTCTACTCTCATGCTTTTTGATATATAAATTTCAGTTAGAAAGGCCAAAGACCACCTAATAGAAGCTGGTGATATGAATTTCATCCTTCAAAACATGATGCATTTGTATTCTTTATGAGTTTTTTTTCTTCTTTTTACATAGATATTCCCGTATTTGGGGAGGGGGAATTTTGGGGAAGGGGAAGGGATGGGTGTGACTCAGTCATGAATGGCCCGCATGTAAATTGCTTGAGCAAGGTATTCACCCCTTTACAAGTAGAGTCAAATATCGGGAATTGTCATGATGTAAATTAGAATATAAAACATTTTAGAGTGTCACTGTCACCTGCCTCTATTTCAGTTAGAATTAAGTCTGGATTTGCATTGCTTCTATTTTATACAGTAGTTTTTGAAAATCTCAATTAAGGGATGAATGTGTGTATTCTGCCATATTCAATAGTATTCTTGAAAGAGTAATGCTACATGTTGATACATCTAATATCTTCGTTTCCGTGACTCTTTGGCCGTTACATAATGTTGAAAAAGCGATCTGAAACTTTAGAGAAGTTTTTGGAGAAACCCAATCACCACCGTCTGAATCAAAAGCCAATTAACGAATCAATGCAGAACCAACAAATTCTGTTTGTAATTTCGAGCATCTTTGATTCCCATGCACGACGGCTACTTCATTATTTTATCTTTTCTTTTCTCTTTTTCTTCCTCCCTTTTTCTGTTTTCTTTGTTTCCCTCCTTCGTTTGCACCATTCTCTACTTCCTCTTTTGTTCTTATACTTCCTCAGAGGTTTAAGAATACCCCATCTTTTTTTTCCTCTCTTCTTTTCTCTTTCTTTTTTCCTTTCTTTCCCTTCTATCATGCTCTGTTTCTCTCTGCTTCTCTTTTTGTTTCTATTTCCTATCTTCTGTCTTTACTTTTTGTCACTAATCTTTTGTTTAAATACAACAAATTCCAATGTTTGTTTTCTTCTCCTTTCTACATTTTTTTTCTTCCTTTCTTATTCCGTTTCTGTTTTTTCATATATATATATATTTATTAGGGTTGAGCAAATTTCGGTTAGAACCGAACGGTTAACCGAAAATGTGATAGTTTTTTGAGTTTCGATTTTTTGGTTAGGTTAACCGAAAAAATCGGTTTTTCGGTTTTCGGTTAGGAATTCTAAAATTTTTGGTTAGTTCGGTTAACCGAAAAACCGAAATTACAAGTTGTGACACGATGCCGTTTTGAATGGCCAACAACATAATCCTCTCTTCTGCCTTCGTTCGTGAGTCACAGACTCACAGCCATTGCTCTCCTCTATTCTCCTTCTCTTCTTCTCATCTCTTCTCACTTCTCTTCGTCTCAGCCGCACCGCAACCCCATTGCGCCGGAGTACCCAGCAGCCACCACCACCAATTTCGTCGCTGCTGCTTCCATTTGAAGTACCATCATCTAAATTACAGAAGAAACCCTAGATACCCGTACAGCAGCATCGTCTTCTTTATATGTAAGTTGTTCGTTCATTCTCCATGATTCAATGTTACAGTTTCCTCTTTTTTTTTTTTCTGAATTTGTCGTTGATGGATTTCATTAAGGTGCTGCTGTTTAATGTCTGTAACAGTCTGATTTGGTTGGTTTATGGCATGCCGTTGGTAGGTTCTGCTATCAATTTATTATGTTTGCGTTGATTGCTGCATTTCCATTTCTGATTCACTGTTTGTGTACTCAAAGTCTTGGTTACTGCTGCCTTAGGTTTCTCAAAATTGTCCATGTTTGTTGTTTATGTTCTAGATCTAGTCTGCCATTGTTGATGTTTCTACTGTTTGAAAAACTTTCCCTTCTGCATGTTGGTTGGTTTCTGTTGCATATTTTTTCTATCACATACTGCTTCACCAAATTCGTTCCTTTTCTTCACTTTTTCTTTAATGGGTAGTTCACATTCGCTATTTTTATGGTAGCCTACTAATACCTATATTTTAATTTTTGTTATTATTGCTTTGAAATTGTGTTTAGATTTGATATATGGCTTTGCTTTTCAGATTTGATCAATTGGATTTGGCTAAGTTTGTTGGTTTTTGGTCTTCCTTCTTCTGCTTGTTTTGTGCTGCTGAAA
>CANUEY010243125.1:0-10766 GCA_948099555.1 Croton setiger
ATATAAAAATAATTGAAAATCTCTATTTAACATATAATAATTATAATTAAACATAATTATAATTGTTAAAACCATTTATAAACTTTAATTAAACTCTTTAACACTTTAAAATAAATTCATAAACTTTAATCTCTAATAAAAATTTTAAATCTCTAATAAAAATGTTTAAATCTTTAATCTCAGGCTTAAAACAATTTCTAAATAAATTTCTGCCGTCAAAAACAGGTTCAGGACGACGAAATTAGGCTGGAAGGGCCAAAATATAATTTATAAAAGTCTCTGGGTCACAAATATAAACATTTATAAATTCAGGGGCCAATCTGTAATTAAAAATATTTGCAAAATTGCCCAAAAGGACTAAATTGAAATGCGGCAGAAACTTCAAGGGTCAAAATGTGATTTTTCCAAAATACAGGTGCTGGCGCGCATATTTGGTTCAAAACACACGGCTTGCTGTCGTTTTGAACCAGAAACCTTTCCCTCAAAACGCGACTGCCTTCTGCGTTTTGGCCGCTAACTTATTGATAAAAAAGATAGCCCTCCTTGTCGTTTTGATCGCCTTCAACCTTCTTCTCCCCCTATTTCCAGCCGAAAACACAGACTCTCAAGCCTACTTCCAGGCAAACATACGTCCACCTCCGGCCACCTTCCGGCAAGCTACGACCACCGTTCTCTTCCCCTGCACACCCTCTATCTAACCATCGGAACCAAATTCTCAAAAGCCCTCTAGATTAAAAGATATAAACGCCCAAAGTTGGCTCCTCACATTGATTTTACCCAGAATCAAAAACTGCCTGTTTTTCTCTCAACTTCCGGCGGTCGTTACGACCACCTCCAGCGGTTTTCTAGCAAACTAAAACTATCAAGCTCTTCTCCTACATGCCCTATACAACTCCATCGAAGCCAAATCCTCCCATGCACTCTCAATCACAATATATAAAGCCTTAAACTACCCTTCGTGAAAGTGCCAAGTAAACCCAGGAATTGCCAAATTTTCGTTTTTCACCTCTCCTTCTCAAACCATCCTATCTCTTCCCTTTCTAAAACTTCTAATCAACGAACAACTATCCCAAAAGCTTAACAAATAGATTGAATGAAGGATTTTGGTACCAATTCTTCTTCTCTTTCTTTTTCTCTTTCTTTTCTTCTCTTTCTCTCTCTTTTCCTTTCTTTTTTTTTTTGTTTCTCTCTTTCACTCTGTTGACGCTCGATTTTTGACCCCCAAAATTTGAAAGAAAAGTTTTTAAAGAAAAGAAAATACATTTATTTTATTTTTAATTTCTAATTTCTCCTTATTTTGTAAAAAATTGAGAAAAGGGAAAAGAGAGGGAAAATATCGAACGAAGAAAAGTTAAAAAAAAAGAGAGAGAAAAGAGTTAAAAAAAAAAAAAGAAAAAGCAAAAAAATGTAAAAAAAATAAAAGAAAAGGGGAAATTGGGAAGAAAACAAAAGAGAAAGGATGTAATTGAAAGAAATTGGAAGTAGATAGGAAGATTTGAGGGAAGGAAGGATGAAATTGAAGGAAGGAAGAAAGAATAGGGGTAGAAAAAGGAATTAAAGAAAAGAGGAGGAAGGAAAAGGAAATAAAACTAAACCAAACCGAAATCGGTTTGGTTCATGATTTATTTCCCTAGGTCGAACCGTTTCATTAAGCCAAAATGAAGGAACGACGTCGTTTTGTGGCTTTATAAAACAAAAAAATGAGAAAAAGAGACAGAGGAGAGAAGCACGAAGGGAATGAAGAACGAAGATTGCGGACGAAGACGACGAAGGAGACTGAAGTAGAGACAGAGTTTGAGTGGAAGACCGAAGAAGGAGTTGGAATTGAAGATGGAACCGAGAAGAAAGGAAGGATAACTCAAAGCTGACCGAAGGAGGCGGAGGGAACGCGGCTTACAAAAGGGAGAAGCAAATCAGAAGAGGGAGGCCGTTCGATTCTGGATTTCCGCAAAAACCAGAAATCGAAACAGAGAGTAAATTAATGAAAAGTAAGCTTTTGTACTGGATGATTAGAAATTGAGGGTTCTTCTTCGGGGAATTTGGGATTTCTGTTTAGAAATTAGGTTTTTTTTATATATTTGTAATTTGGGGGAGAGTTCTGCTAACTGAGATTTGGGGTTTTTTTTCCTTTTGTTCTTCTTTTTATTTGTTCTTCGTTTCTTTTGGGAATCTCTGTAATCATTCAATTGGGTAGCCTGAACTTGTAAAAAAAAACATTCTGGAATTGGAATCAGACTTGAAGGCCATGTGAGGTACCTGTTACTTTTGTTCGATTCAAATTATATGTTGGGTGTTTGGTTTATCTTGAATTCTGCTTAAGCCTTGAATCAATTCTGCCTCTCAATTTTTTTAGCTTTTCTGTTTGTTAGTTATATATCTTTTGTTCTTGCTAAGGTTGAGTTGCTGCTGCCTGTACTGCGTGTTGAATTCAGGTTTTTTTTTATTTTTTTATTTTTGAATTATCATTCCATGCTTTCTATTAATGCCAGCATGAGAACTTAATTTAGGTTGGAAACCTCTGCACCCGTTGCTTAAATTTTGTTCTATAATATCAGTTCTTATGCCCTATTCTAGTCAGTGTATTGAGCTGCTTGTGTGGTTTTGTTGAGAGGCTATTCCCTTTTCATACTATTCATATCTATTGCTGTCGTGGTTTCTGGTTAGTGTCAACATCCATTGCACGTCCAGAATTGTTCTCTTCATGTTTGCGCTTCATGATGAGCCTAGAATCTTGTTCAGATTCCATGCCTACAAACCTGTTCTCCAATATTTGTTTCGGGCAGGATGCTATCATTTATTTAAGAAATTGTTATAAAACCGTTTTGTCATGCTATGTTGGTACAGTCCATTAAAATGAAACCTGCACTAGTTATTATGTGGCTGGCTCAAGCAAGTAGAACTGTGGCTTTAACTTAGTTGTCACCACTGGAATAGTGCTGAAGAAATGTCATGCATAGTCTTAAGTTCATCAAATTGTTATCCTTCTGTTTTCATAGTAACGCTTGCTATGTTTGTCAATTGAATCTGATTTTGTTACTAAACTGTGCTATGAATAAGAAGGTCAATTAGGACGGCTTAGGCTTAAGAATGTCAGCTCTGAAATTAATGATGCCCAAGGGGCAGTTTTGCAATTATTTGCAAGTTGGGGGTACCAAAACAGGAATTGTGCACGTTATTGCTCTACCTTTTAATTTGGTATGTTTTACATATTTCAAAGCTTGTTTTAGATAATTGCATGATTTTGGGCATGTTCGGTAATCTTCCAAAACTTCAGGGGCTTTTCGGTAATTTCGCAACAATGCTTTAAATAATTATTTTATATGTTTTTGGGGTGTTTGGGGTTTAATTTGGGGAATTTATTTGGATAGAATCTAATTTAATAGGTATTCTTTGTAATTAGTTTTATGTTTTATTTTTCCGCACTTTTAATTTTCCGCACTTTATTGCTTTTGTGTTTGAAATTGTTTTCACAATTGACCAAAAAAACCAATTAGGAACATCGATAGAATTAACCACGCAACGACTTTTTCTTTTAAAATAAACTTAAATTTTGGAAATTAAACAAACTAAGAGTCCGGTTTTTGCCGGACGGCGTTTTAAGTAAAACTTAAACCGTCGTACCTTACCCAGAATCTCTATTTTTGACCAGTGCCTTTTCATAATTAAAAACGGAGTCATTCTTTTCTTAAAATTAAAATTGGTGTTCCGAAAGTGGGTGGCGACTCTAAAATTATTTTTAAGACCGACTAGTTCAGCGTGCGTGATCCAAAAATGTTTTATCACCATCCTTTTTGGTGAAATCCAAATGGAATAACAACACACTCCAAAACCAGACTCATCCCCACCTCTTCCACCTCTTCATACAGTCATCAGACGTGCCCAAAACCAGAGCCAGCCAGCAGCTGCTTGCTTTCTCACTTTACACAAAAATATCTCTTAAGCAAACTTAATAACAAAGTAAATAAAAATTCCATTTCTCCTCTTTCTATTTCTCTATAATTTCAGCCCCTAATCAAGTCCAGCACCAGCTTAAAATTCATTTTAGGTGTCGAAATAAATAGTATAACACGTGTATGAAATTTCGCAAAAATCGGAATCCGAAAATTTGTCGCGGTTCGATCGGTGCCATAAAACGAATTGAAACCTCGACGATTTTCACGGAACCGTAACCGTACGACGTCATCGTATAATTTTGGTCACAAAACTATTTAAATCATGTATGGAAACATATAAAATCATATCAAAATCATTTACTTTAAAATATAACGCGTTTTGATTATTTTTCGATCGCGCGAGCCAAAAACCCTAATTGGCTCCGTTTATGTCTTTCGATGGTAAACGAACTTAAAAACTCTCTTGTTTATCATTTTAACTCATATATTATCATTTCCAAATCATATATTTCATGTCAATGCCATATATCATATCAAACTCTAATGCATTTTAAATAAAAATGCATAAAATGCATGTAATGACGTCAAAATGACGTAAGACTCTGGTCGGGGGTGTCACAACTCTCCTCTCCTTAAGAATTTTGTCTTCAAAATTCTATTCCTGTACTATGGAATAGCTCTGGATACTTCTGTCGGATCCGTGACTCTGTTTCCCAAGTGGCTTCACCTTAAGAATTATGCTTCCAAAGCACCTTAACCATAGAAATATCTTTATTTCGAAGCTGTTTCACCCCAAATTCTAGGATCCTCACTGGTTCCTCTGTGTAGGTTAAGTTCTCTGCCACGTCAAATATTTGCTCGTTAATCACGTGAGTAGGATCTGATCCGTATCTCCGAAGCATACTCACGTGAAAAACGTTGTGAATCTGTGCCAACTCTACTAGTAAGGCTAATCTGTAAACTAAAGGACCAACTCTATCTGTGATCTCATATGGACCAATATACCGGGTCTCAATTTTCCCTTCTGTCCGAACCTGATAATGCCTTTCCAGGGCGAAACTGGAAGGAAAACTCTGTCCCCAATACTATACTCCATATCTCTGCGGTGCTGATCCGAATAGCTCTTCTATCTGTCTTGCGCTGCCTTTGACTTTACCACGCTAACTTTGTCAACTTTCTCTTGAACCATCTCTGGACCCTCTAGTGTTCCCAACCCCTCTTCGTCCCAACAGATAGGACTTTTGCACTTCCGACCATAAAGTGCTTCATACGGTGCCATACTGATGCTGCTATGGAACTGGTTGTTATAGGCAAATTCCATCAAACTGATGTAGTTGTCCCAAGAACCTTGGAACTCCAATACACATGCCCGCAACATATCCTCGAGGGTTTGGATGGTTCTCTCTGACTGCCCGTCTGTCTGCGGATGAAAGGCAGTACTAAAATGAAGCTTTGTACCCAAAGCTGCCTATAAGCTCTGCCAAAATCTCGAAACAAATCGTGGATCTCTGTCAGAAACAATGGATATAGGAACTCCATGTAGTCTGACCACCTCGTTCACACACTCTGTAGCCAGCTGATCCAATGATATACCCCACCGGGTCGGAATAAAATGAGCTGACTTCGTTAATCGATCCACTATGACCCAAATAGCATCGTGCTTCCGTTGGGTCTTAAGCAATGCTGTGACAAAATCCATGGTAATCCGCTCCCACTTCCACACAGGTACAGGTAATGGCTGTAATTTACCTATGAGAGCCTGATGCTCAGACTTAATCTGCTGGCAAATCAAACACTTGGCTACAAATTCAGCCACATCTCTCTTCATCCTGGGCCACCAGTAATGAGTCTTTACTGAGTGGTACATCTTCGTCGCACCCAGATGCATAGTATAAACCGTGTTGTGTGCTTCATCCAGTATCTCATTCCGAAGCCCATCCACATTTGGAACACATAACTTGTGGTTCAACATCAACACACCACTATCCAAGGTAAAAGTGGTTACCTTGCCTAGCTTAACTCTGTCAATGAGGCTTAAAAGATGCGGATCACTAGCCTGTCTCTACTGTATCTTCTCTTTCAGTACCGGTCTCACTCTCCATGTTGCTAATAAGACTCTCTCAGAGTCCTCATCCAGACCTATATTTAACTTCTTCAACTCATTCACAAGTGATAAAGAGGATACCTGTGAATAAACTGAAGTACTATCACCCTTTCGGCTAAGGGCGTTAGCTACAACATTAGCTTTACCTGGATGATACTCGATGGTGTAGTCATAGTCTTTAAGAAACTCTATCCACTGTCTCTGTCTAGCGTTTACCTGTCTCTATGTCATCAAATATTTCAAACTATGATGATCGGTGAATATTTGGAAAGTCTCTCCGTACAGGTAATGTCTCCAGATTTTCAAGGCGAAAATCACTGCGGCTAGCTCGAGATCATGAACTGGATAAGACTTTTCATGAGTACTCAACTGCCGTGAAGCATAAGCTATGACATTACCTCTCTGCATCAATACACAACCCAATCCCTAATGAGAAGCATCACTGTATACCACAAATCCACATGTACTTGAAGGAATCGTTAACACTGGTGCTGTGGTCAACTTTTCCTTCAGCCGATCAAAACTGCTCTAACATGCCTCTGACCAAACAAAAGGAACATCTTTATAGAGTAGCTTGGTCAAAGGGGTAGCAAGCAAGGAGAATCCCTCGATGAACCGGCGATAGTAACCGGCCAAACTGAGAAAACTCCTAATATCTGTAACACTCTGTGGTTGTGGCCAACTCTGAACCGCCTCTATCTTCTTGGAATCCACCTCAATACCATCCGCTGATATGATATGTCCCAGAAACATCACATAATCCAGCCGAAATTCACACTTACTGAATTTGGCGTAAAGTTGTCTTTCCCATAGAATCTGCAAAACTGTCCTCAGGTGTCTCTCGTGTCTCCGTGGATCCTCTGAATAAATCAGGATGTCATCGATGAACACTATGAGAAACTTGTCAAGATAAGGCTGAAAGATCTTGTTCATCAATGCCATAAATACAGCTGGAGCATTCGTCAACCTGAATGGCATTACCAAAAACTCGTAATGCCCATACCGAGTACGAAAAGCTGTCTTCGGGATATCCTCTGTGGCTATCTTTAACTGATGGTAGCTTGACTTGAGATTGATCTTGGAAAAGACCTTTGCACCCTGCAGCTGGTCAAACAAGTCATCCACTCTGGGCAATGGATACTTGTTCTTGACTATCACTTGATTATGCCGGCGATAATCTATGCACATCCTTATAGTGCCGTCTTTCTTCTTAACAAAAAGCACTGGTGCAACCTAATGGGATACACTGGGTCTGATGAAACCCTTATCAAGTAACTCTTGAAGCTGCTTCTTCAGCTCTTCCAGTTCCAGTGGTGCCATTCTGTAAGGAGTAACAGAAATGGGAGCCGTGCCTGGAACTATCTCGATGGACATATCCACCTCTCTGTCTGGTGGCAAGCCTGACAAGTCCTCTGGAAACACATCTGGAAACTCTCTGACGACTGGAATATCTTTCACTTTACTGCTCTGTTCCCGTGTGTCAATGACATGTGCCAAATAAGCCTTACAGCCCCTCTGAATCAAACTGAATGCTGTGACCGCTGATATCAAACACCTAGGCACTGCTTGCCTCTCTCTGTATAAAATAATCTCTGGCTGCCCTGGCGGCTCTAAACAACTTCTTTGGCGTAGCAATCGACCTTAGCTCGATGCCGTGTGAACCAATCCATACCCAATATGGTGTCAAAATCATGAAAGGGTAACAATATCAAGTTTGCTGGTAACACTCGCTTTCCAATAATAATCTCACAATCTGGGTAAATGTGTTTCACTCTCTCTACCTCTCCCAAGGGTGTATGTACAGAAAGGCTATACTTTAAGTGTTTAGGTTCTCTCGATGTTTGGGATGACATATGGTATGATACAAATGAATGGGATGAACCGGGATCTATTAATGCAAATGCAAAAACATTAGGAGTGTTAAAAGAGAGTTTACCAGCAATAACCTCTAGGGCTGCCAGTGCCTCGTCTCTGGTCAGTACGTAAATCCTAGCCTGTGCCGGTGCCTGTGATGTAGTCCTCTGTGAACTGCCTCTGCCTTCGCCATCCCCAGCTGGAGTGAACGACCCTCTGCCTCTACCTCTTCCCCTGCCAAATCCCGACCCGGCCCCACTAGCACGGGTGATCTGAACTAATGGCTCTGATGGTGCTTGAGCCAACTCTCGTCTCTTGGGACAGTCATTATAAAAGTGTCCCTGCTCTCCACAAAGGTAGCATGCTCCGGTGAACCTTCGACATTCCCCCCAGTGGGGTCTACCGCAAAAAGCACACTGCGGTTTAGGTTGTGCCTGTGCTTGTACCTGTCCTCTGCTAGGACTACTCTGGTGGAAAGAACCACCCCTCTGGAAACCAGCCTGTGAACCACCTGAAAACCTCTGTGACCGGCTCTGAGAACCCGATGGAGCAAACGACCTCTGATATTGACGCTTACGGGAACTACCCGCGTCCTCTGTGTAACCCGCTCCCTCTCTCTTAGGTCGAGGAACAAATTGTGGCTTCTCAGAACCAACCTCTCTGAACGAACAGCCGCTGCCCGGAGATCCGCAAAGCTCCTCATATCATAAGATGTAATGTGGGACTTAATCTCCCACCTTAGACCTTCCTCATATCGGCGGCACTTGTCCCTGTCGGACGATGCCAAAGAGCCTGCAAAACGGGATAGCTGAGTGAATCGTACCTCATAATCAGCTACTGACATGTTCCCCTGCTCCAGGTTGAAGAACTCCCCTTACTTTTGATCTCTATACACCTCTGGGGTGTACTTCTCTCTAAACTCGAAAAGGAAGTCATCCCAAGTCAGAACTGCTGGTCGAGCCATAGAGTTAGGGACTGTCTCCCACCAATCAAAGGCGTCTCCTTGGAGAAGAGAAATGATATAGTCGAACTTCTCCTCTGGAGTGCTATCTATCATAAAGAAGATCCGCTCTGTTGCCTCAACCAACCCTCGGCCGCTGCCGGATCTGTCGTACCCCAGAAATCTGTCGCCCTTAGCTTACGGGCCTCTTTAAAATTCTTACGACGAGCAGGAGGCATGTTACTAGGACCAAATGCATGAGGCTCAAAAGAACCTTCAACTGACAATGCAGGGCCAGCTGAATCCTTTCCCCTCTGTGAATCATGAGTATGCTCCATGATCCTATATATATATGCCATATGTCAAATAATGTGTATGAATGATTTCACATATCATGCATACAACTAGGCCCTGTGGGGCCGTAGACTAGCTCTGATACCAAAAAAATGTAACACCTCTTATTATACTCTTATGTCATAAAACATGCAATTTTTTTAACATAACATACGTCACATGTTGCTATCTCTGTTTTAATCTCTATAACATATATATAACATTCACATATCAAACATATAACAACATAAGACATCTTTTCTCTTTTACCTTACTTGAGGTTAATCTGGTCATTCTCTATACTATAGGCATATATAAACATAACATATTTTACCTATATCAAAATATGGATATAACAGCAGTTTATCCAAAAGGCTAAATAACATAGCACCAAAATAATTACATGCCAAAAACATGTATAATTATGCTTACATCACAAAGCATAAACAAACTATATGCAACATGTACGATATGAACTGTGAGAGGAGAGAGGACTAGGCTTCAGCTGAACCGACCTGTGCATAGATGAGTGAAGCGTCAGTACTTGACTCGAACTGCTGACCTGAAACATATATTGTGATTTTTTGAGTCGTATACTCAGCAAGTGTAAACCACATTTAAACAATATCAGCATATAAGGCAATATAATCAAAACATATCATTAAGCAATGAGTTTAAACCATATTTATCATATAAAATCATCTCTATCATGTAAAATCATCTCTATCATATATAGTCATCTCTGTCATATAAAATCATCATGTATGCATACCAATGCTATATGTCATGTTTCTTCTATTCTTTAGTTGTGATTTATTGGCTAAGTGTTGCCCCGGGAATTTCACCTCTGTCGGTTCTCTAACTGGATCCAGTAAATGAGGAAGACCCGGAATACCGTCGGTCAAACCTCTCTCTGTGAAATCCGAAGATCAATATCTGTAAGATCCGAAGATCAATCTTTGTAAGATCCGAAGATCAATCTACAGCATATAGGACCCGTAGGTCTTTCTATATCATATAGACCCATAGGCCTCTCTATAAAAACCCGTAGGTTTTCTCTGGTGAAATTTGCAAACACTGGCTCCGATAATCACAATGGCTGTAATTATGTCCTGTGGAAATGCATTTATGCAATATATATTTCATAGCAATATCTCTCATATAATCATATAGTCGGGTTTCAGTACCGGTGAAAATAACATATATATCTCTATATCAGATCAAATAACTCAACTGGTTGGATTTCAGTACCGACTCAGGAACCACAAACAAATCAATTCATATAACGAATATCTCTGGTTGACCGGGCTTCAATACCGGTCCAAACAATTTAATATAGCATATAAAGCAATACCACATGTCATTCTCTAAGTAAGTGATTTAACACTTACCTTACTGCTGTGAGCTTGGTGGGGTCTCGGGTTGCTTACCCCATGCCGCTCTCGAACTCGATGCTCCTATAATGCATAACAAAGCAACCATGTTTAATAAATCAATTTTGGAACCCATATAAGCTATGATGCATGCTTTAACATTTAATTCTCTGATTTAATTGAGTTTTAAATTCAATCCGATTAATTTTGTATAATTTAAAACTCAATCTCTAAAAATCTCTGCTTTAAAATCATTTAATGTCAATATA
>CANUEY010243265.1:0-13338 GCA_948099555.1 Croton setiger
TGTTGCAAGAATGGAGACAATCCGATTACTCATTTCACAAGCTGCTCAATTCAAATGGCCGATATTTCAAATGGATGTCAAATCAGCATTCTTGAATGGTGTGCTCAAAGAAAATGTCTACATCGAACAACCGCCTGGGTACGTAAAATTCAGAGAAGAGAAGAAGGTGCTAAAATTGAAAAAGGCACTTTACGGGTTAAAGCAAGCACCACGGGCATGGAATACACGTATCGATTCATATTTTAAGGAAAACGGGTTCAAGCAATGTCCCTATGAGCATGCTCTATACGTAAAGAAGAATAGAGGTAATGTGTTATTTGTTGCTCTTTATGTTGATGATCTTATTTTTATGGGCAACAATGATGAGATGATAGAAGAGTTTAAAGGCACAATGACACGAGAATTTGAGATGACAGATTTGGGCTATATGAAGTTTTTCCTTGGTTTGGAGGTTAGACAAGTAGAGATAGGTATTTTTGTATCACAAGAAACATATGCAAAAGAAACTTTGAAAAAATATAAGATGGCAAATTGCAATCCCGTTTCAACACCAATGGAACTAGGAGTAAAACTCTCGAAGTTCGATGGAGGAGAACGTGTCGATGCAAGTAAATATCGGAGTTTAATAGGAAACCTTCGCTATCTCACATGCACTAGGTCGGATCTTTCATTAAGTGTCGGCATTTTAAGTTGGTTCATGGAGGAGCCGGTTTATTCACATTGGAAGGCGTTGAAGCGAATCTTACGGTACATCCAAGGAACAATGTCACTCGGGTTGTTCTACACAAAAGCAGAAGATTACAAGTTGGTTGGTTATTCTGACAGCAATTGGTGCGGAGATATATACGATTGGAAAAGTACCGCGGGATATGTGTTCTTTATGGGAGATACTGTTTTTACTTGGCTTTCAAAAAAGCAACCGATCGTGACACTCTCGACGTGTGAAGCTGAATATGTTGCAGCATGGCTTAGAAAATTGTTGAGCAAGATGGAGTTAAAACAACGAGGTGCAACCATGATTCAAGTTGACAATAAATCAGCAATTGAGTTAGCAAAGAACCCAGTGAACCATGAAAGAAGTAAACACATTGATGTTCGTTTTCATTTTATCCGAGATCATGTTAAAGAAGGAAGTGTTGAATTAGTGCATGTGGCAAGTCAGGATCAAGTTGCGGATATCTTCACAAAACCGCTACCGAAAATATTTTTCGACAAATTCAAGAAGATGATCGGTATGACGGATGGTAGAAGCATTTAAGTTTATGGGGGGTGTTTTGTTAAATAAACATTAAATGCCTTATTTAGTGAGTTTTAAATTTAGAAATTAATAAGAAAATAAATGGTTAAGAGTTTTTTATGTTATAAATGAAAGGCATATAGGTTACATATCTTTAATTAGTTTTTATTTCTTTATGTTTGCATAATGCCTATATAAAGGCACTTTTATTTTCATTTGAATCATGACTCAAGTTAATAAATGTTAAACATCTTGTTATTTTAATTTGAGTTGTCAATCAGCAGATGCAAAGTTGCAGTTGAGAAGTCATCATTGTTTAATTATTTGGATGCAAAATATTGCTTTGCTAGAAATGTTAAACTCAAAAAATACCTGAATAAACATTACTATGCTTGAAAGAAAATTCCGTTTCATCATTTGCTCCTAGCTAGTGTAGTTTTTCATAGTTTGTTAGCTTTGGTTTGTGAGGGGAGAGGAAAGATAGAGAGAAAATTATGAACGTGAACAAAATAGATTAGAAACTCTGATTATCTCTGCATATAACATCAGATACAAAGCTATTTATAGGCTGAACTTCTAGTTTGAACCTAAACATTAACTAAATACAATAATAATACTCAAATTAACATTAACTATTACAACTGATTTCTCTCTAAAATACTGCAGCTGTCATTTCTGTCCCTACTGCAACATTTGAATTTCAAACCAAAATTCTAACTCTGACATAGTTTTTCTATATTGAGATACTTAATGTACTTCATTTTTAGAATGTCTTATGCTATCTTCATCTACATAGCGTGAGAATGGAGGTGGAATTGTGGGAGCCAACAATATTGCGATACAATTGTTCTTTGGAATTTTAACTGTTGATATGTTGGAGTAGAGAGCTTGGAGAGCTAAAATGGAGAATGAAGACAGCAAAGAGAAGCCAAAAAACAGAAACTCAACCAGAATATTAATCTTTTCAATTCTTCATTCTCAAGTTACATAAACCTCTCTCTCACTCTCTAGCTCACATTCAAAGAACAGAATTCTCTAATTTATAGACCAAAGAGTACTAATTTAGAACAATGAGATGTCAATCCTCTAGAACATGGCGGCCTCTAACACAAGTTTAAACTTGATAAAACAAAAATATCATTAGACGCGTACACACTCCAACATGATAAAGCTCGTTTTCCTGATTGATTTTGATGTCAAGATAGGTCTATTAGTTTAATTGTATATTTAATGGTTAAGATCTCCTAATTGAATAAACTAAATAATTGTCTTTAATATTTCAATATATGTTCTGAGAGAATCTTATATAGTAATGTTTGGATCAGAAGCTTATCTACAACAAAACATCTCTTTCTTCATTTTCTTTTTTTATATATTCTTAAAGATTCTTTCTTTGAATTGGGAATGCTGGCATAATTGTCTTATTGTTATATAAAAGTGTGCTTTTTTTAATTACTTTGTCTAATTACATCACCAATTTATGTTCTTGCTTTCTTTTGTCTCTTACGGGTTACATCTTGAGGGCCCAAAGCAAGCTGTATATGTCTGTTGTTCATGGAAACATGATTTTGGCCTTTGAGTGGTTGTGGACATCTATCAACCCACTTGCAAGGCCTGTTTGGGATAGTTAAGTATATTTATAGTTTACTGTTTACTCTTTACCCAAATTTGTTAGTCATTATTGTCTCCTGTTTAGACTTCACTGTTCTGGATTGAAGTTATTACCTTTTGATTCAGACATGCCTACATTAAACATTCCTTATGATTTTTCTGTCAGAGTCAGAGATGAATAAATGTTAATTGAAGTCTGTTAGATAAAACTTTTAAAATGACAGAAATGTTTCTTTTTTCTTTGTATTTAGCTTTTGGCAAGGTATTATATGTGCATTAACCTTTATTTATTGTGAAGTATTTTGCATATTATACCTTTTGATCATAAAATTTAATTGCTACGTGTTATCTTAAACAACGATAATGCATCAGCTCATTGTTTATATCTACTAAGCATTGATCATGTGATGAAAGAGATCGCGAGGGTCCCTAATTTATGCATGAAAGCAACATTAACTTTCATAGTACAGTTGAAGTTTCTTCTTTTTCCTTTGTTTTTTGTCAGAGGTAACTTGTTCTACCTAGTATAAACAAGAATCCCATAGATAGATAATGAAGATCCAATTTTATAAAACTAGTAGTTCTTGCTTCTTTGTGTTTCTTTTCTTCAGTTGCTTTCACTTTTCTTATATATAAGTGGATGAAGTGATTGTCTAAGCACAGAGCAGAGAATTTATTTTCTGAAGAAAAATGATGAAAATTAATAATATCCTCTCTTCATTTTTATTTTTCTTTGTGTTTCTTTGTCTCTTTAGTTCACATGTTGCCTCAAGTTCGATGGAAGCGTTTACTTACATTGTCCATGTGGACAAGTCTTTTATGCCCAGAAACTTCAGTACAACCATCAAGAATGGTACTCTTCAATCATTAATTCCCTCAAATCTGAAACCCACCTCATCCATGACCGACCACCATTCTTCACTAGTTTACTCTTATGATACTGTTGCTCATGGTTTTTCTGCAGTCTTATCTCCTGACGAGCTTGAGACAATTCGAAATTCCCCAGGATTTATTTCTGCTTACAAAGACATGACGGCCACAATTGACACCACCCACACTTTTGAATTCCTTGGCCTCAATCCCTCCACTGGTCTATGGCCTGCTTCCGATTTTGGCCAAGATGTTATAATTGGAGTCATTGATACTGGGGTTTGGCCTGAAAGCCATAGTTACAAAGATGACGGTATGAATGCTATACCGTCTAGATGGAAGGGGATGTGTGAGGAAGGAGAACAATTCAATTCTTCTATGTGTAATTTGAAGCTAATTGGAGCTAGATATTTCAACAAAGGTGTTAGAGCTGCACGTCCTCAGGTTAACATTACAATGAACTCTCCTAGAGATACTATGGGCCATGGTACTCACACTTCATCCACAGCTGCTGGTAATTATGTTGAACATGCTTCATTCTTTGGCTATGCTACTGGTACAGCAAGAGGTATGGCACCGCAAGCTCGAGTTGCCATGTATAAGGTCTTATGGGAAGAAGGTCGGTACGCCTCTGATGTTCTGGCTGGTATGGATCAAGCGGTTGCTGATGGAGTTGATGTGATTTCTATCTCTATGGGCTTTGATGGTGTGGCTTTGTATGAAGATCCTGTAGCAATTGCCTCATTTGCTGCAATGGAAAAGGGAGTGGTGGTTTCATCTTCAGCAGGAAATGCAGGGGCACGTCTCGGAAATCTGCATAATGGGATTCCGTGGCTCCTGACTGTCGCTGCTGGGACCATTGATCGCTCTTTTGCTGGAACATTAACTTTGGGCAATGGCCAAACTATCATTGGATGGACCATGTTCCCTGCCAATGCCTTTGTAAAAAATCAGCCACTAATTTACAACAAGACTTTGTCAGCATGCAACTCAACTGAATTGTTATCTCAGGCCCCAAATGCAATAATCTTGTGCGATGACACTGGGATGGTCTTCAATCAGATACATACTATTGCAGCCTCATCTACTGTGGCTGGTGCTATTTTTATTTCAAACAATTCTCGGTTATTTGAGTTAGGTGGAGTTAATTGTCCTGGAGTTGTGATTAGTCCTAATGATGCACTGTCAGTTTTCAGTTACGTTACAAATGATCAGAATCCTTCAGCAAGCTTAAAATTCCAGGAAACAATAACAGGCACAAAGCCTGCACCAGCTGCAGCATTCTACACTTCAAGGGGTCCTTCGCGGAGCTATCCTGCAATTCTAAAGCCGGATGTGATGGCACCTGGTTCGTTAGTTTTAGCTTCATGGATTCCTACTGACTATACTGCTCAAATCGGTACAGATATTCTCTTGTCAAGTGATTTCAATATGATATCTGGGACTTCAATGGCTTGCCCTCATGTTTCTGGTGTTGCTGCACTTCTCAAAGGTGCACATCCTGAATGGAGTCCAGCCGCAATTCGGTCTGCCATAATTACCACTGCAAACCCATTAGACAATACTCTAAAACCAATTTGGGATAACGGTGAGTTTTCGTACGCATCTCCTTTAGCTATGGGAGCTGGTCAAATTGATCCCAATAGAGCATTGGACCCTGGTCTAATTTATGATGCCACCCCACAAGACTATGTTAATATCCTTTGTTCTATGAATTACACTAAAAACCAAATCCTGACTATCACCGGATCAAACAACTACGATTGTTCGAACCCATCTCCTGATCTTAACTACCCGTCGTTTATTGCTTTATATGATTACAAAACAGCAGCAGCAGAAGTTCAAAGATTTCAAAGGACTTTAACTAATGTGGCAGATGAAGCAGCAAAATATGCAGCTAAAATAGTTTCGCCAAAAGGTTCAGAAGTTACTGTCTTTCCTGATTCTTTGGTTTTCGGAAAGAAATATGATAAGCAAAACTATACTCTTACTATAAAGTACAACAGAGATGATAAAGAGAAAGTTTCATACGGTTCCATTGTTTGGATTGAGAAGGATGGGTTGCACTCTGTCAGGAGTCCTATTGTTGTTTCACCTGCTGTAAATTCTTGGTAATGCCAAAACAAAACGTTAACATCAAATAATTTGATGCCTAAATGCTATATAAAAATTCAAATAATTTCATTTCAATTGCAATAGCTTACTGTTCAGGATCTAATTTGGTTGTTGTGATGTTAAAAATGTTGGAACACTGTCATTCTGACATTGATAAACTTAGAAGTTTATATAAAATTACCCGTCTTTTTAATATCAGGCTTATTGTAATTGAATTAAGCACATTAATACGTGGACTTGAAGCCAGGTTAGTTAGCTCGGTGAGAGGGGCAGTATTTACCGCGAGGCCAACCCTTTGCCATAAAATGAATTTATAGCATGAAATTTATTTTCAAAATAAATTAGTCATTGGCACATATCATCTGTGAAACTCATATACAATCAAACATAAATAGTAAAATAACATATACTTTTATATAAAACACACAGCTCATTATCCATTTTGAAGAAAAATTAATACCTTGCAAAGCCGATTTCTTTTGCTGGTTATTGAAGCATTATGTATGTATATTTAGTACTTAGCATTATTACCATTTCCTCCCATTTTTGCCAATCAAAATTCACAGTTCGCATATCAAAGAAGGAAGGAATTGTTGAGCTGTATAGAAATTTATGGACAGCTATCTTTTCCATGTGATTTGATACCCAAACGGCAGTAGAATAAGAAAAGAAGGCGGTTTATTTAGAGCAAAAATAGCAGATTATGTATGCTATTGCTTTGCTTGCTTCCTAATTCTAACTTTGGTTATTTGTCTTGTCTTGAGTAAAGCTGTATCCAATGCCAATTATTAATTTGTAACATACGTGGCCAATCCATTTTCTTTAGCATGACCCCGTCACGGAATTATCAATGGTAGTGGGGAAGAGATAATGCAAATCACAGTGCTAATTTATTATTCTAAGATAAATATAAAAATAGATATATTTTTTTATTTTAATTTAAAAAACGGATACAAACTAATAAAATTAGAAAAAATGTATTCACTAAAATTTAATGATTTTCCGAATGAAAATCGAATTTTATATAATTTTAGTACAAAATTTGTAAAAATTTGTACAATATTTGTAGAATAACTGTAGTTAACAATACATATATAATAGTGATAAAAAACAGTACAACAACGGTTTAATTAAATGTCTTTTTTATATTATTTTTATAATAAATTTATTTTTCAAATTAAAATAAAAAATAATTCTTACACCAAAACTAAAATAAAAATTGGTTACATTTCTCTAACATCCCCATAAATCAATCCATAGTAACAAAATTTTCTTTTTGAAACCAAAACAAATACTACAACAGGGATATAGTATAAGGTACGATCTTCTTCAATATTATATATTTGAAATAAATTAATTGTTATCATAATGAAAAGAACAATAGTAGTAGTAATAATTAATTTTCGTAAAAAAAAGAAAATCATAATGCTCACATTGCTTCCCTTTGGAAACTTCAAAGCAAACAAAAAGCCTTACAGTCCTACTACATGTTTCTTCACGAAAGGATCTTCCATCAGATTGAGAAGAGAAATTTCTGATTTTTATGAATTTTCCTATATGAAAATTATTGTCCTTTAATTTCATAACATGTGTTTGTTGGACCATTGGGATGTGATTTCATTGTCATTTTCCAAATTATAGTGGTGGAATGATGTTTTTTTCTTTTTCTTTTTAATAAATCTTTTAGGAATATAGGCTCAACAATAGATCATCGATACTGATCGATAATTTGTCGGTTAACTTTCAACTTCACTGCCGATAATCGAACTGATTAACGAATTAGTAATCGGTATTTATTTAGTAAAAAATAAAATCACTCAACTTTCAATCTTTCATTCTATTAAAGAAATAAATAATTCATTACATTAAAAGATGAAAGTTTATTTACCGAACACAAAATCTCTCTATATTGTGGCCGTGTATTTTTTACGCAAATCAAACTTTTTTAGTTAATTTCAGTTGAAAAACTTGTAACTGAAATAATTACAGTCAACTTTCATGGTGACAGCCTAGTTATGAAGTGAAGACAAAGAAAGTGAAGTTATGTGCAAAATTTACCTTTAGTCCCTGAAGTTTTTTCATGTTTATATAGAGGTCCTTTTATGATTTAATTGTAATAAATTTTATTATTTTAATGTTTAAATATAATAAGAGCGTTAGTATTACGTAAACAAACAATTTGATATACTTATAAATGTCAATTTTATACTCTGATAAATATAAAAAATATCAAAATTTAAATTTATATAGTGATTGTGTGAAAACCCCGGGGTTTCGACAGCGTGAGGTCTTTCTCACCTTCACCGTATTGCTGTAAACCTAATCCTCCTGTATACGTTAGCATTCCCCTCATGTTCATGCTAACGTTAACAGCAGCAGTAGCAGTTTATACATACCTGGAATGGTAAAGATCGCGATTGATTGGGGGTAAAAGTTGTTATAGATTTATCACCATGGACAAATGAGAAATAAGCAAAAACGAAAAGGAAAAAAAAGAAAGAAAAAGCCGTATCAAAGCAAGAAATAATATAATTCTCATTTCTATATTTTTCCGGCAAAGACTTGATTTTGCTCCAACAAACGACGACGACGACCAGAGATAGAAAGGAGAAAAGGAGGATTTGTCACTTAATCATTTGGATTTTTGCATGTTCAACGGCCACCATTGTTTTTTTCATTTTTTATTTTAATCTGATACCGTTGGATCGGAAAATAGAAAAAAAACATAAATTAATTATTTAATTAAATGGATAGAAAAGTATTTTTAACATCCAAAATACTATTTAATAAATTTATTAAATTACATGCTATTTATTACACATAAATTTATAAATTTTAAACGTATAATACTTCCCTAATTTTTATATGTTGAAATATAAATTTCACTATTATGGTGATAAAATACTAAAGTAGCATTATTAAAACCCCTATCAATTTTTTAGCTTATGATCTCTGATTATAAATTTATTTTAGATTTGATATTTTTATTTTTTATTTAATAAAATGAGTTTCTATTTTTCTACGAAAATATAATTCTCTTTTATAAAAAGTTGGTTTTATTTTTATTTAGAAGAATTGATATTGAGAAATTCATATTTAAATATTTATTGATAATATTTGTTTAATGATTAAGAAAGAATTGATTTATGGTGCGATGATAATTTAAGTATGAATTTATAATAAAATGTACTCAAATTTTTATGGCTTGAATCATAATAGCATTCATCTTAAAAATTAGAGGACTTTTAATTTTTTGTATGGCAACAAACTTTAAGAAATAGTTGATCTACTTTTCCTGAAAAAGAAAAGAACTTTAAATAATTGAGCTTTCTATAGTAAACGTGGATATCCAATATTAATGATTAATTTATTTTGTAGGATAACAATGAAGGCCTTATGATGGCTAATTTATATTATAATACAACCCAAATGTTACATGTGGACTTAATATAATATTAGCTTAATTCGATACTTTTTTTTTTTTTTTTAACATAAGATATATACTACTATCTTTCACATACCTATTTGTTATTTGTTCACCGAATTAATTCGAATATATAATAAGTAATAAATTTGAAGAAGAGAAAAGAAATGCATCACTGACATTTTAGTCATTTCATTATTTCATTTTATAGTTGGGTTGCTTTTTTTAAAGTATGGTTGGGTGTTTCTTTTGATTATAATATACTGTATTAAGTAATAATTCATGCTTGTGCATGCTAAGATTTAATCCATGTAACAATCATATTGACGTTATTACGATTAAAATATTAGAGATTGAAACTTTTTCATTCCAATTATTTAACTGTAACCGACTACCAATTCGTCTAATTAAATGAAACACTACACTTAACGAGGTGAAACGCTAGATTTTTTAAATAATATTTTTGGTCAATTTAAAAAAAAAGTTCAGGTTTTAATGTGAAAAATTGGATTGTGTGGATATGATAACACCCTTAATAGGTTTTTAATTATCCACTCAACTTACTTTTCACACCTTTAAAAAATTGTATTCAGTTATAAATTATTTAGTCAATTGATTACATTACTACTCTCATAGAAAAAGAAAAGAAAAATTGTTGAAAACTACAAAATTTCTTAATTAAAAGAACATAGAAATTTGTGAGTGATTACTAATTTTCGAGTACATGTGAAATCAAGCCAAACTACTAATTTTCCTAGTATAATTCTACAGTTTTTTTAGTACAGGCTCTATATATTCTGCTGGAGATACACGTAACCAGAAGCAACCTTATAAGCTTACTAATGTACAATATAGTTATAGCTTTTGCTAATGGAAAGAAAAAAAGAACAACTTTTAAGCTAAAGAGAACACAAGAAGTTAGTTAGTCTTCTTTGGTTGGCTATGGTCACTCTGCCATTCAGTGTTCGGATGCTTATTTCATGGAAATGAGACTCATGTTTTGTTGGCCCTTTGATTGGGTGGACCTGGATCAAATAGAGATATCAAAGTCTGTGAACATGGCCTATTATGATTTCACTGTTTTCGTTTTATTCTATACGGACACAGGATGTTACTTCCCACTTTTCCAAGCAAAATTCCAAAAGATGATATGACATTTCTTCCAATTTTGACACTGTCAACATTGGAATAATATTATAAAATATTGACTGGCAATAATTATTGTTGTTAGTTTTATTTTTTGTTGATATCGGACCCTTCGACTTGCGCATAGCGGGAGTTTCGTTTACGCTGCTTATATAAGTCATAGGTGGGTGTAGAACCACCAGAAACAAGAAACAAAGTTTTTAAGGTCGAGAGAAAAGCAAAATGAAACTAGCTTATCTTCTCTTTTTCTTGCTATTGAGTCTTTTTTTCTTTACTATCTCAGCTTCAGTAGACAGGGCTACATATATTGTCCACATGGACAAATCTGAAATGCCCAAAACCTTCACTTCCCATCAACACTGGTATTCTTCAACCATTGATTCTCTTAAACCCACAAATTACATCTCTTCAGACAGTGAAAGTAACCGCTCACCATCTTTTATTTACTGTTATGACAACGTTGCTCATGGTTTTACAGCACTTTTGTCTCATGATGAGCTTCAAACTCTTCAAAACTCTATAGGATTTGTCTCTGCTTATAGAGACAGAATGACAACAATTGACACCACTCACACTTCTGAATTCCTTGGCCTCACTCCCTCCACTGCCCTTTGGCCTGCTTCCAATTTCGGCCAAGATGTTATAATTGGAGTCGTTGATACTGGGGTTTGGCCTGAAAGCCTTAGTTATAGAGATGATGGTATGACTCCTGTACCGTCTACGTGGAAGGGAATTTGTGAGGAAGGAGAAGAATTCAATTCTTCTATGTGTAATTCGAAACTAATTGGAGCTAGATATTTCAACAAAGGTGTTAGAGCTGCTTATCCTGGAATTAACATTACAATGAACTCTCCTAGAGATACTAGTGGTCATGGTACTCACACTTCCTCCACTGCTGCTGGTAATTATGTTGAACATGCTTCATTCTTTGGCTATGCTACTGGTACATCTAGAGGTATGGCCCCACGAGCTCGAGTAGCTATGTACAAGGTCCTATGGGAAGAAGGTCGCTTCGCGTCTGACGTTCTTGCTGGCATGGATCAAGCAGTTGCTGATGGTGTTGATGTGATTTCTATCTCGATGGGATTTGATGACGTGCCTTTGTATGAGGATCCTATAGCCATTGCCTCGTTTGCGGCCATGGAAAAGGGAGTGGTGGTTTCATCTTCGGCAGGAAATGCAGGACCAGAACTTGGAACCTTGCATAATGGTATTCCATGGCTATTGACTGTAGCTGCCGGTAGTATTGACCGCTCATTTGCCGGTACTTTGACTCTAGGCAATGGTCAAACCATCAATGGTTGGACTTTGTTTCCAATTAATGCAGCTGTTGATGAATTTCAGTTGGTTTACAACAAAACCTATTCAGCTTGCAATTCAACTAAATCGTTGTCTGAAGCTCCATTCGCTATAATCTTGTGTGACCTAATTGATGAGATCAGTGATCAAATAAATGCTATTGCAGCATCATCTAATGTTGGGGGTGCTATTTTCGTTGCTGATAAGAGTTCATCTGTGTTTGAAATGGGAGGCATTTCTAGTCCTTCAGTCGTCATCAGTCCAACTGATGCAAAATCAGTTATCAGATATGCAAAAACTGATAAGAATCCTACAGCTTCCATGAAATTCCAGCAAACCATTGTACGCACAAAGCCAGCACCGGTTGCAGCTTCTTACACTTCAAGAGGTCCCTCACCGAGCTATCCTGGAGTTTTGAAGCCAGATATAATGGCACCTGGTACGCTAGTTTTAGCCTCTTGGATTCCAAACAGCCCTTCTGCTGCAATTGGATCAAATGTTCTCTTGTCTAGTCAATTTAATATGATATCAGGAACTTCAATGTCTTGTCCTCATGCTTCTGGAGTGGTGGCTCTCCTCAAAGCTGCACATCCAAATTGGAGTCCTGCCGCTATTCGCTCTGCTTTGATGACTACAGCAAATCCATTAGATAACACTCAAAACCCAATAATGGACAATGGAAGAAACCTGGAATTTGCATCTCCATTGGCTATGGGAGCTGGCCAAATTGATCCTAACAGAGCAATGGACCCTGGTCTGATTTATGATGCCACTCCACAAGACTATGTAAATATTCTATGCGCTCTTAAGTACACCAGAAAACAAATTTTAACCATCACAAGATCAAACCGGTACAGTTGTTCAAACCCTTCATCTGATCTAAACTACCCATCTTTCATTGCTTTGTATAGTAACAAAACGAAAGCTACTGTGATAAAGAGCTTCCGCCGGACGGTAACAAATGTCGGGGAAGGTGCCGCTACTTATAATGCTAAGGTGATTGAGCCAAAAGGATCAAAAGTTACAGTTTCACCCAACAGATTGGTGTTTGGAAATAAATATGATAAGCAGAACTATACTCTTACTGTAAGTTATAGAAATAACAAAAAAGGGTCTGTTACATTTGGTTCGATTGTCTGGACAGAAGAAAATGGAGTTCATACTGTTCGAAGTCCAATTGCAATTTCTCCTCTAGTACGAGGTTCATAAACGTTAGTGTTCCATATTTGAAAATATCACTATGAAATAAATGATTGAATGATTCTGTAATTTCGCTGCTGTATGAACCAATCTTTTGTTATTACAGAAGACAGAGACAGAAATGTGATTAAGTTTTGAACTGTTTAAGGAATTGAAAGTTGCCTTTGTGTATTCGAAGTTCAAACATATTATTACCTCGTTGACAGGACAACTTACCTGCTATAAATTTACATAAAGACTTAGATTATTATTTTTAGTGGGTAACTGATTTGACCCAAGTGTTTATAATTAAAACATTGGGGTAATTACTATTGGGTCCCTGAGGTTTGGCCTAATAGACTCGTTGGTCCCTCTATTTCTAAAATTGTATCAAATAGTCCCTAACTTTTGGAAATTGTACTCTGAGGTCCTTTGACCGTTAGTCAACGGTTAAAGT